>JAECUM010020899.1:0-18172 GCA_016617855.1 Megalonaias nervosa
AATAAGTGTCATCTCCAACAGATACCATTTGTGTGAATTTATGGCCAAAAAATTCATTTTTAATTTTTTTAATAAACAAATTAATTAAAATTTTTGAAATTAATGTTTTTAAAATTTTAATTATATTTTCTAATTTTTACAGTCAATATACACAATGTGTGAAAATTTCATGTGTCTATCATTAATAATAAACATTTTATAGCAATTTAAAGTTTAGTCAATACTGCCCTGACAGGGTCAGACAATTTCACCTCCATGGACAAAACCTCATTCTGTGATCAAAGCAATGTCTCTTAAATACTGCTGCAAAGTTTTAAGGAATTTCATCCATGAATAGGACAGCTACAGGCATTTATCTGACACCACTCTAACACAAGCACAAGCGAATTCCAAATGGCCGAATGTCAAAAATGCACAAAACTTAAAGTTTAATTGTGATTTTGCTAATCAAGATAAACACTTCAAATAAACTGTAATGAGTTTTTAGTCCTAACACCAATCTGGAAAGTACTAGAAATTAAACTTGACTGTTAAATTTTCCTAGAAAATTCAATTTTAAAAAATGATACGTATTTTTATATGAAAATTTAAATTTAACTTAAATTTTAATGAAAATGTACAATCTGAAGTTGACAAATTTTATTCTGTGGCAAAGTCTCTCCATTCCTTTATCATGAACGTCAGTGGTGTTCCTTATGTGGTATGATGCAATTCAACCAGGGCCTGTCAATCAAAGCTAACATCTTAATACGCTAGCTATTTGCTGTACTAACCAAGTACATGACATCATTTCCACCCATGAAGGGGAGGAGCCCTCATATGTTAGGCTTCCAATAGTATTGAAGAGTTGGTGTAGCTCTCTGAAACCAAGCTAGCATGCATTTCCTAGGTATATAAGTGAGAGAGAGACGATACTTCTTGTATTTTACATGCAGTTATTGTAACGGAAACCATGAAAGGGTACAAGAAGAGGAAGACAACTCTTTTTAAACCTGGATATATTCCACATAACAAAGGAGTCAGACATCTGACTGATGATACTCTACCAAGTTCCACTGCTGCATCTGTTCCAGTGACCAGAAGAATGGATGCAGACAAGTTCTCTCTCATAGCAGTGACAAAGCCGACAAATGGGGGTCTCCAGTCAGTTCAGGCACCAGACTGTAATGGCACACCTGGGTCTGCAAAAATTCTACGACCATCATCCAAAGCAAAACTGGATCTGAAAGAGACAGAATTGAATGAGCATGATGGGACACGTATCATCTGCATGAAAAAAAATGTTGAGATGTGGAATGACATCATTCATCGCCATGGTAATCAAGTCAACATATGTGACAGACCAGAGTTCCAAATTGCTAATGAAAGAAAATGGGGACTTGCTTGGAAGCATACAATGATGTGTAAAAACTGCAGCTTTAAGTCACCAGAGTATAAGTTGTATGAGGAGATAAAAACAAATAAATCTGGGCCAAATCCTGCTGCTGTAAATATGATGTTTCAAGCTGGACTACAAGATACACCAATGGGCAACACCAGGGCTAGATACTTGCTTGCAGCCACTGACATTCCACCACCTAGCAGAACATGTACGCAAAGGGCCTCCAACACTGTAGGTAAAGCAACTGTGGAGCTCAATGACATGGACATGATAGACAAGCTGAAACTAGTCAGACAGGTGAATGTCATGCGTGGTGTTCAGCATCTGGAGCAAATAAATGTTGCTTTTGACGCAAGATACAATGCCATTACATTTGGACATGAAAAGAAATCTGGTCAAAGTTCATCGCAAGCTGTTGGAATTGCCTGTGAAACTCTTACAGAGAAGCAATACATTGTGGGGACTATAGTAGAAAACAAGCTGTGTTGGACTGGAGCATGGCTGAAGGGGAAAGGTTTTGATGTGCAATGTCCAGGAGGCCATGTTGACTGCACAGCAATCTGTCACCAGCTGCACCACATTCAGAGCTTGAAATGGCAAGAGAAATAGGGAAAAAGTTTGTGCTGCAAGAGATTCTCATCAGACATGCAACAACAGATGGGATGCACAGGCTGCTGCTGGCTTCCAACATGCTTACAACATTCTGCATCCAATGTGGAAAGTAGAAAGACTGTCGGACCCCATCCATTTGGGTCGTTTACAGTTCAAACGCTGTAATTCTGCAATATTGAGTGAAAACATCTTTCCAGGAATAAGAACAAGAGAAGGAAAAAGGCTCCAACAGAAAATTTTCAGCCAAGACATTAAAGCAAACTGCAGTTTTATCTTCAAACAACTGATGGAGGACAATAGTGGTGATGTTACAAAAATTAAATGTCAACTTCCCCAAGTACTGGATGCCACTCTGCGCTGTTATTCAGGGGACTGCTCAAAATGTCGGCATTATTCAAAGGTCTGTGGGGGAGGAAGTACTAACAGCTGGTGGATGCGATCAGCATACCTGGGCCCTCATCAAGTGACTCATCTTAACATGACAAAAAATGATAAGAATATCCTGTTATAAGTTCTGAAAATGAAACTCTCCTGCGATGTTGTAGAAAGACTGCGACTGAACATGAACACACAGAAATGTGAGGCTGTGAACAGATCAATCAGTGTTTCATTACCTAAAAATGTGAACTATTCCAGAAACTTTGAGGCAAGAGTGCATTCAACAATACACAGACTCAATAACAGCCTGGGATCATCACTGAAAACAAAAGTGACACACTTGGGAGGCAAACTTTCAACAAGGACTCTGAGATCACTGGAGGCAATGGATAAAGACTGCATTTACCATCAGTTGTATCAAAAGTGTCCACAAACCAGGCAACGTATTCTAGCAAGACGAGGAAATATGATACAGGCCCATCTGAGGTACAGGACTCAGCAAGGCAATAGGAAGTCTGACTACTCCAAAGGACTGCTAGACACCAAGGGCGATCACTCCTATGCACAGGTTTAGCAGGAGCCAATGGACACTGCAGATAGAAAAGATTATCTTAATTCCATGTGCAAAATGACAGTGCTCAGAGACACCCTGAAGAACACATGGTACAGAAGGGAAAACTGTAGTGGGGAAATCCGTAGGTAACACAATGCATGTTATAAGCATTGTGTTACTTACTACCACCTGATGAGACCTATGGAGAGGTCGAAGCAGTTTTCTCTGAATATGAAGACACAAATAAAGAAATAAAAAAATAAAAAAATAAATCTTAAAAAATTCTAAAATAAAATAACATGAAATGACTTACTGGCTGAATGAATGAATGAATGAATGAATGAGTGAATGAATGAATGAATGAATGGAAGGAAGGAAGGAAGGGAGAGAGGGAGGAAGGAAGGAAGGAAGGAAGGAAGGAAGGAAGGAATGTATTTAAGACAGCACTGTCATGCCAGCATGGTCTACTAAAATAAAGACCACACTCTTTCTTTTCTCCTTCTTACTCAACACATCCATCCATCCATCCATCCATCCATGCCATCCATGCCATGCATGCCATATCATGATACCTGGATTATTCCATGTTACAATTTCAACTTTATCATGCAGTCTGGAAAGTCACCATGCCCATTGCAGTGCCCATAACCATTGCAACACTGCCTATTATTGTTAACGGAATGAGGTTCTAGAATTAGGTGATCGACATTCACGCACAAACTGTTGTGGCATAAATGGGATGCATCGAGCTCCTTTGGAATATTCAGACTTCTCAACTTTATCATTAATGCCAGTCTGTGGACATGCTTTTTCTTCCATGTGTTTGTCTCAGGATCCCTATATGACAATAGGCCATATAATCTATTGGATGTTACATTTCCTGTCCATATTCTACAATCACTATTGTGTGCTGGCACAGAATTTAAAGAGATTTTCCCTGACAGGCTTTCAAAAAAATCCTCCATTGCAACTTGTAGATGGTGCAGGAATACATTGTTGTTAATAATAATAAGTGTCATCTCCAACAGATACCATTTGTGTGAATTTATGGCCAAAAAATTCATTTTTAATTTTTTTACTAAAAAAAAATTAATTAAAATTTTTTAAATTAATTTTCTTAAACTTTTAATTATATTTTCTAATTTTTACAGTCAATATACACATCGTGTAAAAATTTCATGTGTCTATCATTAATAATAAAAATTTTATAGCAATTTAAAGTTTAGTCAATACTGCCCTGACAGGGTCAGACAATTTCACCTCCATGGACAAAACCTCATTCCGTGATCAAAGCAATGTCTCTTAAATACTGCTGCAAAGTTTTAAGGAATTTCATCCATGAATAGGACAGCTACAGGCTTTTATCTGACACCACTCTAACACAAGCACAAGCGAATTCCAAATGGCCGAATGTCAAAAATGCACAAAACTTAAAGTTTAATTGTGATTTTGCTAATCAAGATAAACACTTCAAATAAACTGCAATTAGTTTTTAGTCCTAACACCAATCTGGAAAGTACTAGAAATTAAACTTGACTGTTAAACTTTCCTAGAAAATTCAATTTTAAAAAATGATACATATTTTTATATGAAAATTTAAATTTAACTTGAATTTTAATGAAAATGTAAAATCTGAAGTTGACAAATTTTATTCTGTGACAAAGTCTCTCCATTCCTTTATCATGAACATCAATGGTTTTCCTTATGTGGTATGATGCAATTCAACCAGGGCCTGTCAATCAAAGGTAACATCTTAATACGCTAGCTATTCGCTGTACTAACCAAGTACATGACATCATTTCCACCTATGAAGGGGAGGAGCCCTCATATGTTAGGCTTCCAATAGTATTGAAGAGTTGGTGTAGCTCTCTGAAACCAAGCTAGCATGCATTTTCCTAGGTATATAAGTGAGAGAGAGACGATACTTCTTGTATTTTACATGCAGTTATTGTAACGGAAACCATGAAAGGGTACAAGAAGAGGAAGACAACTCTTTTTAAACCTGGATATATTCCACATAACAAAGGAGTCAGACATCTGACTGATGATACTCTACCAAGTTCCAGTGCTGCATCTGTTCCAGAGACCAGAAGAATGGATGCAGACAAGTTCTCTCTCATAGCAGTGACAAAGCCGACATATGGGGGTCTCCAGTCAGTTCAGGCACCAGACTGTAATGGCACACCTGGGTCTGCAAAAATTCTACGACCATCATCCAAAGCAAAACTGGACCTGAAAGAGACAGAATTGAATGAGCATGATGGGACACATATCATCTGCATGAAAAAAAATGTTGAGATGTGGAATGACATCATTTATTGCCATGGTAATCAAGTCAACATATGTGACAGACCAGAGTTCAATATTGCTAATGAAAGAAACTGGGGACTTGCTTGGAAGCATACTATGATGTGTAAAAACTGCAGCTTTAAGTCACCAGAGTATAAGTTGTATGAGGAGATAAAAGCAAATAAACCTGGGCCAAATCCTGCTGCTGTAAATATGATGTTTCAAGCTGGACTACAAGATACACCAATGGGCAACACCAGGGTTAGATACTTGCTTGCAGCCACTGACATTCCACCACCTAGCAGAACATCTATGCAAAGGGCCTCCAACACTGTTGGTAAAGCAACTGTGGAGCTCAATGAAATGGACATGATAGACAAGCTGAAACTAGTCAGACAGGTTAATGTCATGCGTGGTGTTCAGCATCTGGAGCAAATAAATGTTGCTTTTGACGCAAGATATGCCATTAGATTTGGACATGAAAAGAAACCTGGTCAAAGTTCATCGCAAGCTGTTGGAAATGCCTGTGAAATTCTTACAGAGAAGCAATACATTGTGGGGACTACAGTAGAAAACAAGCTGTGTTGGACTGGAGCATGGCTGAAGGGGAAAGGTTTTGATGTGCAATGTCCAGGAGGCCATGTTGACTGCACAGCAAATCTGTCACCAGCTGCACCACATTCAGAGTTTGAAATGGCAAGAGAAATAGGGAAAAAGTTTGTGCTGCAAGAGATTCTCATTAGACATGCAACAACAGATGGAGATGCACAGGCTGCTGCTGGCTTCCAACATGCTTACAACATTCTGCATCCAACGTGGAAAGTAGAAAGACTGTCGGACCCCATCCATTTGGGTCGTTTACAGTTCAAACACTGTAATTCTGCAATATTTAGTGAAAACATATTTCCAGGAATAAGAACAAGAGAAGGAAAAAGGCTTAAACAGAAAATTTTCAGCCAAGACATTAAAGCAAGCTGCAGTTTGATCTTCAAGCAACTGATGGAGGACAATAGTGGTGATGTTACAAAAATTAAATGTCCACTTCCCCAAGTACTGGATGCCACTCTGCGTTGTTATTCAGGGGACTGCTCAAAATGCTGGCATTATTCAAAGGTCTGTGGGGGAGGAAGTACTAACAGCTGGTGGATGCGATCAGCATACCTGGGCCCTCATCAAGTGACCCATCTTAACATGACAGAAAATGATAAGAATATCCTGCTAGAAGTTCTGAAAATGAAACTCTCCTGCGATGTTGTAGAAAGACTGCGACTGAACACAAACACACAGAAATGTGAGGCTGTGAACAGAACAATCAGTGTTTCATTACCTAAAAATGTGAACTATTCCAGAAACTTCGAGGCAAGAGTGCATTCAACAATACACAGACTCAATAACAGCCTGAGATCATCAATGAAAACAAAAGTGACACACTTGGGAGGGAAACTTTCAACAAGGACTCTGAGATCACTGGAGACAATGGATAAAGACTGCATTTACCATCAGTTGTATCAAAAGCGTCCACAAACCAGGCAACGTATTCTAGCAAGACGAGGAAATATGATACAGGCCCATCTGAGGAACAGGACTCAGCAAGGCAATAGGAAGTCTGACTACTCCAAAGGACTGATAGACACCAAGGGTGATCACTCCTATGCACAGGTTTAGCAGGAGCCAATGGACACTGCAGATAGAAAAGATTATCTTAATTCCATGTGCAAAATGACAGTGCTCAAAGACACCCTGAAGAACACATGATACAGAAGGGAAAACTGTAGTGGGGAAATCCGTAGGTAACACAATGCATGTTATAAGCATTGTGTTACTTACTACCACCTGATGAGACCTATGGAGAGGTCGAAACAGTTTTCTCTGAATATGAAGACACAAATAAAGAAATTAAAAAATTAAAAAATAAATCTTAAAAAATTCTAAAATAAAATAACATGAAATGACTAACTAGCTGAGAGAATGAATGAATGAATGGAAGGAAGGATGGAAGAAAGGAAGGAAGGAATGAAGGGAGGGAGGAAGGAATGTATTTAAGAGAGCACTGTCACACCAGCATGGTCTACTAAAATAAAGACCACACTCTTTCTTTTCTCCTTCTTACTCAACACATCCATCCATGCCATATCATGATACCTGGATTATTCTATGTTACAATTTCAACTTTATCATGCAGTCTGGAAAGTCACCATGCCCAATGCAGTGCCCATAACCTTTGCAGCACTGCCTATCATTGTTAACGGAATGAGGTTCTAGAATTAGTTGATCGACATTCACGCACATTTCCTGTCCATATTCTACAATCACTATTGTGTGCTGGCACAGAATTTAAAGAGATTTTCAATTGACAGGCTTTCAAAAAAATCCTCCAGTGCAACTTGTATATGGTGTAGGAATACACTGCTGCTAATAATCATAAGTGTCATCTCCAACAGATACCATTTGTGTAAATTTATGGCCAAAAAATCATTTTTAATTCTTTTAATAAAAAAAAATTAATTACAATTTTTTTTATTAATTTCTTAAACTTTTAATTATATTTTCTAATTGTTACAGTCAATATACACAATGTGTGAAAATTTCATGTGTCTATCATTAATAATAAAAATTTTATAGCAATTTAAAGTTTAGTCAATACTGCCCTGACAGGCCATAGGACATAATTAATTTTACTATATATTCTCTACATTTGTTTCTCAGTACTGAACTCTCCACTGTGTGACAATCAATACAAATCATATATTAATCTAAAATACCTTCAAAGATGACTTCACAGTGAAGTTCTTGTCAAGGGCTGACCTGCATTTTTTTGAGAGGCTGAATTGTAAACAAAACACCATGCAATGGAACACAGATTTCACTTCCGGATCATCACCAAGGCCTTATTACTCACTGTGCATTGCCGTCACAATATACACAGACAACCACACCATAAGCTCATATTCTCAAGAATAAACAATTACCTTTAAATCCCTACCAAAAATGCACCAATAAAACTCTTCTATCACCATCAAAATGAGAGAGGAAAAAAGTGTTCTAAAAATAGACTAGAACTACATTCGTACTGAACTGGAAGTACTAATTGTGACCCGATTCCATATACTAGCGGAGTGCAACGCAGGGAGTATACTAAGCAGGGAACCAGACTAAATCAAACAAGGATGAACCAATTATCCGGATTTTTCGGCAAGAATAGTTTTTCCTTTTATTCCGTAAGGCTAAATTATAAGGGTCATTTTCTTAAGACTTACGGCAAAATCGTAAGGGTTGGCAGGTCTGCAGAAGTGTGCCAGAAACCACAAGCTAAATAATAATGAACCAGAAACAAAGAGGAAACAAACAGCATCATAAATGTTACCTGATTATGAAACCATTTTTTTTCTCAAGCAAATAGTGTATCAAATGATAGCTGAAGTCCTTGTGGATGTAATTGGATATTGCTTCTTTAACATCTGAAAAAACAATAGATTTATTTTGAAGATTAAAAGCAAGAAGAAAAACAATGTGGACCTCATTAAAAAAATTGTTAGTACACAAATTTAGGAATTTATTAAGATTGGAGAGGAATAGGTACACTTTAAGCTAGAGAAAGGAAGAGCTGAATTTTTTAACAAATGAAAATATAGCAATAAAAAGTCAATATCAATAATGGATTTTAAATTTCTGCTTTGTTCCGATTTGGAAAAAAAAAAACTCGTTTGATAAGGAGTTGATACATATGACTTGGCCTGATGGCCTCAGCTTATTTCTATAGCGTATTAAACTATTTTTTTCTGCCACATGGAACAAAATACATAATGTAGTTTGGTCTATATAACAGTCTGTGCTATTTGTTCACACAAATGACACTTTTTGTGGATCACTGTTTTTACATCCACCAGAAGATAAATTCAGCAAAAATAACGTGTGCATTTTGCCTACCCTAGCAACCTCCCCCCACCATGGTAAAACAAATAACTGTTGAAACTGATTTTGTGCATCTAACTGAGCCAGTTTTGCCCAGTACATTCAAATGCTTAGTACATTATATATACTAACCATTATATACATTTACATTTAGAAGCAAATGACACACACACACACACACACACACACACACATATATATATATATATATATATATATATATATATATATATATATATATATATATATAAAACATGTTTTGACAAAAAACTACCTGCCTACCCTAAATTAAAACCAGTGAAATAGGAAACACATATATTTTTTGCCTTATTGATTGATTATATACATGTGACATGACCTGCCCTTTACTTCTAAATGTAACTGTTATACAAACAATAAAGACTAAGTTTGGTACTCTCCATTTTCTTTGTGATTCCTCAAGATATATGACAGACAAAGTTTCCTCAACTAAAGAATATGGTTTAATTAAACTTTGTCTGCCATTTTCTTTAATGAATTATTCTACAACTGCTGTTCAAAATAAAACTGAATAAAGAAAAGTGCAACACATTTACAGCCTATATTTCTTTCTTTATTCAAATTCTGAGTACAACTGATGTTGCAAAAATAGAAAGGTGAGCATAAACACTATATAAGCATAGATACAGTGATACACCTTTACTATACAAATTATATATGTTGACATGACTTTTATTTCCAGTCAAGTCATTCTTGCAATTAAACATTTAAATGTTTTTCAATAGCTACATATTATACAGTGAAACATACATTGTAAGGTAGCAGGGTACAATAAAAGTTTGTCCTATTTGGGAAGATATCATGTGCAACAAGATTAACCTTTCAAGTCACATTAGGACAAGAGGTTCATAAATACATAAAGATCAGGTGCAAACATATTGAAACAGTTATTTCTCAGCCTGTGCAGCTAATGTACTCTAACAATTATGAATCAATGTAATGTTTACCACAGTAAGATATTATTCATTTATATCAATAGACTATAGTTTAAACCCCTGTTCAAAGATACATAAGACAAAAGAAGCCATGTCAGCAAACATCTCTAGCCAAAATTGTTCAAATCAGGGTCTTATCTTACACACCCATACACTGTGAGCAGATCACAAGAAGTGGTTAGATCTAATACAATTTTTTTTTAAGTCTTATGACTATGGCCTAACAGATTGTATTCCTTACAAACAATTTTTGCTCATTGTCTTCCAACACACACACATAAACATATGAATTTACATTTATTTGTAAAGTTGACGTAAAATTGATCAAGTGTCAAACAAGTCATGGGTGAAAAAGATAGAAGACAGGTACTGATGTGACACAACATTTAAAGTTTAACCTGTATATAAATTTAATCCTATGCATGGAATGCACAGAAAAGATTCCTATGCAAGACTTTGGTTGTTGTTATTCAAGCTCAATTGTGAGAATTACAAGCTAAGCTTCAAATTTATTAAAATGCATTTTTCATGTGACATGCAGTCAGGGCTGAAATTCATGTAGCTCTATTATAGTGTAGTACATACTTTATCTTAATGTTTACAGTAACATATGTCTCCTGGAAAAATTGACAAATTTGTAGACAGAAGTCAAATTGGGTACATTTGATCTGACTCAAAGTTTATATTCCCTGTGCCACATATCTAAGCATCAACATTTAAAATGTTTCACATTCCTTTCAGGACTGAAAGTTTCAAGTCATGTATCATATACAAAACAAAGTAATGTTCATACCATCTGGGATCATTTTTTCCAGAATTTTCCTTCACTGAGATCTGAAAATATGCATGAAACATATAAAGAATTATAGTGTGTTGAGTACTGAATTAAAAGTTACCAAGCTTTAGTTTAGATGTACTACACCTATAATCAAACTTAGCTTAATGTAGAATCATGTTAACAGTGTCATTGATATTTTAATATTTATTGCATGCAGTCATTGACATCAACAACATAGCAAGAAAAGTGATACAGTAAAACCTGTCTTGAAAGATAACTGCTATGAGAGACCACCTGTCTTGAGAGACCAGGTTCTCCATGTACAGATTTATTGATTATATAGTGTTATGACCTGATATGAGACCCCACCTTTCATAAGAGTTCATTATGTTTTGGCAGAAGGGCCGGTCTTACAAGACAGGTTCTACTGTACCTAATTTTTTCAGTCAGCAATTTTAGAACGGTAAACAAAAAAGTACCTGCACACACCAGTATGAAAAAGACAAAAGCAAATGGGCAAGGTATACTATTACAACAGTGGCACAGAAGATATTGACAAGACAAAATAGCTGCGTATTTCATTTCATGCAGTCTATCAAAATTAGTGACCAACTGGAGAATTTGTGTTACACAAGGTTGGTGAACAGAATTAGTCATCAGCTAAGTCCGCTCATTCAATGTATGATACATAGCAAGTACAACTATGTCCATGCTCATTTAAACGTACATACATACATATTCTAAAATGAATGTGTTAAACATACAGGTAACGCAATTTCTCAGAGGTAGGCAAAATAAGAAACAAAAATTACTTTGATCTTGCAGTTGAATTACAAATTTCTTTCCACAAGAAGATAATGAAAATACAGGAATAATGCTCTTCCCTCAAAGCAAGTGAAGTGTACACAATTTTGCATGTGCTCCAATAGCTAGATCTTCCCAGCATTAAGTTAATAACACTTAATACATGTAATTAGGTATATGGTTGGCTTACTAAGATAACCACAGTAGATTCTCATGTCATTCTAGCAAATTGTTTTAAAAATCTTTGGCACATATTTTTTAACAGTGTGCTTCTGTAGTTGAGCTCTGAGACCTATTACCCCTTTAGATTTACAGGTAGGTGTAATTTATTACTGAATCTTATGATCACATCTTGTCTTACAGTTATTTATTGATACATATGGTGCAGTCTTACATGTCACTGTCAGGGCCCTTACTGACCAAGTGGTCTAAATCATTTGCAATTATCAATCACTGCCATCTCAACTGTCTGCATGGATGGACTCAAGTCTCGGACTCGTCCAATGTGGGTATGTGAAAAAGCTGGGTTGATGGTACTTATCGGGGTTTTCACATGGTTCTTCCTCCACCCATTATGCTGGCTGCCATATATAGCCTATCTTGCGCTGAGAAATAGTGTTAAATGCCCCAAAACAAAACAAATAAACATATTACTGTTTGTTACAACAATTGATTCATAGTTATTGCTCCTTCTGACCTGCAGCAAGAGATAACATGCATTTGTTTACAAATGGAGATGGCAATATAAGCCTGTTTATATCATAGGCAGATATGGGGCTGGTTACAATTGTAACTGTAACAGATTGTAATCAATTACAGTGTGAGTTGTAATTGTAATCGTAATCATTGATTTCAGAAGATCTATATTCATAATCATCTTCATTGGCAGTGTAAATTCATCATCATCTTTCATTGGCAGTGTAAATGCATCATCTAATAATGATATTTTTATATTTTGACAAATGTCCAATTATATTTATAGATCTTTATTTAGCAAGCTTTCAGGATATTTTTGCACACTACACTGCTAATGTCTCCTCAGTTGAACAAATATCCATATCTTGGTCATGATACAAGATCAGAGGCATATAACTTGATGGAAATCTAGACCAACAAGTTCTTCTCCACTTCTTTCATTCTCACTTAGTTAAGATGATCAGTGACCACCAATCATGTCCAATAACGGAAAATAAAAGAGGCAAAATTGATCAAACACTGCACCATATTCCAACAACCTGCTTAGATGCCCAGCTCATCAGAGAAATTTCAAATCAGACTGCACAAAAAGACCCGCACTCTCCACAAGATACTGAATTTCAAGGTTTGTCCAGTATTGTACAAGATACATGACAAATTGTTGGTCTTACATACATATTTGTTTGTTATTATCAACCCACCAAAATAGCAAGTTAATATTTCATCACTACTGTGTTACATATATGTAATTAAATTGCTTGTGTGTTAGTTTTAAAATTCTTTTTTATTTTATTTTTGTTTCATTACATTTTATTGTAATGATTATTTTCACGGGATTCGATATTTTCTTTCAGTAATGTTGTTTATCTAAAACGTAAAAGGTGTTGCATTAGCATTATTTTTAGTTCATCTTGGTCCGCGGTAGTATAAACACTACCCGAAAACGATTGGCTATTGCCAAGGTCATTTCAGCCTAGTCTGAATAAACAGTGTTTTATTTTTAAATTTATTTCAGAGTGAGAGTCTGGTTCTTAGATAGGGCTGTTCTTGCTGCGTGACAAATTTCATTTATCCTATTGCGTTGTTCAAGTGTTAAGAGACCACGTGACCTATGACGAGAGAACGGGATGATATTTTGGTTGGATTTAATACCCTTTCTGAGAGCTTTTCAGCTAGTTGTATTTTCAAAACCTTGAGGGCTGGAGAGGTTTCGATTGTTGAAACCAGATTGTTTTTGAAGTTCATTTGTTTTTGGAATTTAATAATTTATTCTCTAGAAAACCAAACGAGTGTACTGTTTTATAAAAATTCTGGGAGACAGAAATTCAGTGGAAATTTATTCTGGAGTTATACGGAAACATAAACTGTGATTCAATTGAGGAATTGTTGCCATTTGTACAACGACCACATCGCCTTCCATATTGGAACGTCATCGAAATTCGAACCTGGATTCTAATAGAACTATTTAGTGATAGGACTTGTATTTTTCATTCTTAGGATTAAATTTTGGATTCTATTCACAAACCGTAAGTCCTATTTCCAATTTTTACATTGTTTTCTAGGGAAATAAATTGTTTTGTTAAAATATACAAAGCTTGTTGACTTCACTCTTTTCTCGTTATTATTGTACGAGCCTACACGTAACAACTGGAAAACTACCTTGCAACAATGCTGAAAAATGATGACATTTATAGTCTCCAAAATTATGCTGCACAAGAGGACCTGGATGTGGCTACAACACCAAAAGCTGCAGAAGTAGCAAAGAAACTTGAATTGAAATAGAATTAGCATTATATAAATACTCTAGGCTTTCAAAGATGCTGGACTCACAAGAAGATGTACATGTAATATAATGATAACGTAAACCATCAATACAAATAATACACTGACATATATATTTCAAAATAGCAAAGACAAAATGACAGTTTTCCAATTGTTTTACCTTAAACAGAGTCTTTCTTATGAGAGACAATATAATACATTAACAGAGACAAACAAAAATAGTAATACATGTAAAACAATAAATATTTACATTTTGGCACAGAGGGGAAAATCTATCCAGAGTAGTGAAAAGGTCTAAACTGAAATCTGGAGTAAAAACAAAAAGAATTAACTGCGTGTGAATTTATGGATCGCTGATGCAGGTAAATGAAAAAAGAATAAAAGCTACCTGCACAACAGCAGTATGGGTGATAAAGTTGTCTAAATTACTGCAAGGAGCTTGTGTTTCATGTGGCGCTAGCTATAGCTGTGCATTAGTATTCACTTATAAGCTTAAATTCTGGGTATAAATGCCATTACAAAATTCAAAGATATTTAGTTACAATATAACAGATGGTGGTGGGAAACTTTAATATCTATGTATATGACAGGGTCCAATGACACACTAGCATAATAGTGGCTTAATGGGCCAATTACAGATAAAGCTATGCAAATATAAATACAAAAAACTAATGACAAAAAAATATATGAAAGATAAACCCTTCCAACCAAGCGTAAGTGTTTTAATAACCACTAACTGTAGCCCGTAGGAAATCATAGGGAATAATCTTTAATCACCATCAAGTACCTATGGCTTTCCATAATAATCCCCGATAAATTAATAGGTAATGAATTTATTGTTTCATATACCTTTTTAAGCATCACAATAACCCTTTTGGACAAATTTCATTTGCATTCATTTTAAATCTCATTGGTCAAAAAAAATCACAATTATGTGTGTTTCAGTTGATTGACCATTCCTGTTTTTCGTTACCAACTCTGACTCACCCCCCCCCCATCCCAATTTTTGGGGGGTAAAAAGCAAAACCTGAAATTAATTTATGCAGACTATTCTTTATAAAACACTTTTAAAAAAATACTAGCTGACGCAGTTAATCTACATTGCTTGCACTGATCAATCAGTATAATTTCATTACACTCAGGCCTTAACAAGGCTGAATACTTATCCACTGATAATAAACTGCACAGTAATTCGTTTAAATATACATTGCTGTCGGGCATTTCTGCGCACTTAAGATTTCCGTCTCCAATACTGAAGCCAAACGTGTACCGAATTCGACCGATTGACGAAAATAAAATACTGCAATGCTTACCATTTGAAAAGAGGCAATTGTCACCAAAATATTCTGTTCAAAATAATATTAATTTTGGACACACGGGATACCACCCCCATGTTTTCATGACTTGAGATATGTCGGCCTATTCTGCGCACAGCTTTGAAAAGATGCAATGTTTATCCATCGGGCAATGGAAATGAAATACATTACTTTGAACTGTTTCTGTCAGAATTTCAGTCGAGTAATAAAGTCAGGTTTATAGCTAGTTTTACAAAATTCAACTTAACAATGCCAACAAATGGCAAGAGATATTAAACAAACTAAACCGATCTTGTAAAAAAAAAAAATAGTAAAGTTCAACATTTATAAAAAAATAAGCTATTATGTGGAAGAGAAACAACAATGAATAGGATGTAATGTGCTTGCATCTTGTTTATGGGGAACAATTACTAACGAATTTAGAAACAGACTATACGCCGAGGAATTTCTTGAGAATCCCGTTCTAGTGGCAAGTTGACACGTTGGGTAGCAGACGATTTTGTACGTGTGGGAACAACTTGCAAAACTGGAAACTTGGATTAAGATGCAGAACATTTTGTAAGTTATACATTTCCATCTTTTATATAATGTATTTATATGTATGATTCTAAAAGATACATAGCAAATAGGTTTTTCAGAGTTACAGGTTCAAGAAGGTCATGGAGTGGATCTTCATGTTGACATTTAGAAATCATATTTTCATATACACTTCGAGTCGAAAAGTGGGATATTTTTGTACACTCTATGAATATCACTTTCCTTAATTAAAATACGATCGTTCTTTCTTGATACAAAATGGATTTTTGACCAAAAATAACGCGTGATCCAATGTTTACACAAATGATGTATCATTGAGCAGAATTACCCGACGCGCAGAATTGGCCGACATGGGGGTATATCATAAAATCATTTCATAATGTTTGTAATACATTGTATATCTGTAATTTTAACTTTCTACATTGAAGTTTGTTTAACTCTGGTGTGTACTGCAAGCTGTCATGTTGTGACTTCCTCTCACCCCGTTTATAAATCCCGCCATAAGGCCCCCCCCCCATCAGCCATGCGATACTTAATTCAGAGGTCTGTCCATTGTTGTACAGATATACGAGAACTTATTGGTCAAAGCAAAATATTTACAGTAAAAGAAAGCAAGTTAATATTCTTCACTGGTGGAAAATACCTTGTAACAATGTTAAAAACTGATGATGCTGACGGTCTAACCTTTACGTGGCTACTCAACACCAACGGTTACTGGAAATGGCACTGAAATTTGAACTGAAGCAAACATTAAACTTCGCTCGATTAAACTACAACAGATTGCTGCGGATAAGATAGCAGTAGAGGATAAATGAGGTTTTTGGCCCCAGACCCCTATCCCATGTCCCGACCTCCTCCAAACAAATACAGATTCCCACCCCAGGACCCACCCACCCCGACCAACAATTTTTTTTCTCAAAATGATGACGAGGTTTCTAGCTCAAGTTTATTTCATTGATTATTGTATTATTGTTACATAAAATTGGCTTTATAATTGAGTAGGGAAGTTTTTGACCCCAGACCCCTATCCCAGGTCCAAACCACATCCAAACAAATACAAATTCCCACCCCAGGGACCCACTCACCCCGACCAACAATTTTTTCTCAGGTTTATTTCATTGATTATTGTATTATTGTTACAGACTTCATCACCAATTATCAGTGTTTCAGCTGTTGATATTACAAATATTTTATCATCATGATAATAGATACTAAACTTTATTCTACCGCTCAAACAACGACGGACTCCAGTAAATCTTTTATTTGTGGTTTATTAAGAGGATATTTTTTATCGATAAAATATACCTTTGACCGATCAAGGTCGATGGTAAGTTTAGTATATTTTTGTTGACTGATCGGATCATGAAAGTTACTAAATCCTTTTAATAACTCACGGCTTAATTTTTCAAGACAATTGAAATACTCGCTGTTACCGGATCAGATAAGTGAAAGTTTTAACTTGTCACGGCCACTAAAACATATTCCTGATGTTTCATTGTTAATTTCAACTGTCAACTGTTATCGTCTATCATTAGATATATGATCTTGCTATTATAGCTATTTGTCACTGTCAAATTTTCAAACATTGTTTCTAAAGTTCACACAAAATTTCATACCCTAGTCATCAAATATAATGTCAAGTATATATTTATCATCTGATGAAAATATAATATCGAGGATAGATCTGTCATCGCGACAGTACCCAAGAGCAAACGTATCTACTCCATTTTTGCAATAACATTTGTCATCAAAATTACTTAATCCATGTATGATAATAACATCTGTTTCAAGTTTATGATGATTTGTTCGAATAGCTATTGCTTTTATAAAGCTAACAGCTCCGTCAAGTGCATATTTATAATCATCAAATTTCATAATTTTTTTAACAAAATCGCGAGGCAAACCTTTTGCTCTTTTTTATTATTTTATTACTGTCTAGCAACACGGCATATATTTTACTCCTCAATCCGATAAAATATTTGATGATGTGCGAGTTAATTTCATCCTTCAACTTAACAATAACTTTTTATTTGTATCATCATAAAATTTACTGTGACGCGGGTAATCGGAGAGATCAAACAGATGTCGGTTATCATAAATATCCTGATAGACGTCCTCACATTCGATTTCATAAACAAGTGAGTCAGTATCAGTAAACAA
>JAECUM010020900.1:0-12759 GCA_016617855.1 Megalonaias nervosa
TATATATATATATATATATATATATAACACATATGTAACATTATTTTATATACGTAACTTTAAGTCCATATAGTATATAAATGTATTTTACGTAATTTCTTTCTTTTCACCTCTGGGGTTTAGATAGGAACAAAACTGAAAAGTACAGAAAACTGTTCTTGTTCCAGAACCTGAATGAGCTGCTGCATTGGAATTGTAATACACATAAAGTTTTTGAAAAAAATCGGCAGACGATGATTATAGTTTGGTTTACAAAATAGTGTTGATTTAAAATAACTGTATTGTTGAATATGTTTGCAAACAAAATACATTGACAGTTTATTTTTCTTATGTGTGCTTCATTTCGGTATTCTGATAGACGCTCTTCTTTTAGAAAATTGAAATACTCCGGATGTATTTACCAGAAGAAATATGGTATGTGCGTTCGGATATTTTGGTCAGTGCCCTAGTTGGATTTTAGAAGGTTTTGTGCGAAAATCAATCATTTCCACTTTTGTAAATTTGAGTCGACATGCGCAGAGAAGAGAGGAAAGAAAAATATCGCACTGTTTGCACTTTAGCCTCTGACTTTCTTATTTTAGCGTGGATGGTCCCTTGCTTTATCAGAAACCCTTGCTTTATCGGATCGATCAATTTGTTGCTGAGTTATAAGTTGTTCGAATTTTATATTTCCCGAACGCAATACTTGAAACCGTACTAACAACAGACATAAGATCACCTTTCTATTCAATGAAGACACGAATTAATACGCAACAAAAACGTTAAAGTACTCGAAAAATAATTTACAACAAACCGTAGTCTTCGCCACATTAGTTTTCTTGACACTTATTATGTTCTACGTACTACGTTATTTTGTTGACTTCGATTCATCATGGTCGGTCGGTCAGTCGGTCGATCGGTAGGTAGGTAGGTAGGTAGATAGAGGTAGGTAGGTAGGTAGGTAGGTAGGTAGATAGATAGATAGATAGATAGATAGATCAGTAGTAACATTAATGAGAGGGCCGAACTATTTGTATTTTTGTTTTCCCACATTCAAGGGATATGAGAACATTTAAAATTAGTAAAAAAAAGTCTGTGTATTTATAGAGATTCAACTATATAGAACAAAAACAAAAAAACAAAACAAAACATAAAAAAAAGAGCCAAGAACAGCCCCACAAAAAACAAAAACAAAACAACAACCCCTCCTCACATTATGCTTTAATGGTGACGCTAACATTTTTTTTTTCACCTATTGGCTTAAATCAATATAGAAGATTCCTCCTATCAACCTTATTTCACAAATTGGAAAATGTTAGGTCAGCTTGACTTAAGACTGGAAAATTTAGTTAGCTAGTTAAATACACATTGAAATATTTATAGTTCGACAAATAAAGTGATGTTGATACACAATAAACCAATATAAAAAACAACTGAGAATAAAATTAATTGACCAGTCATACCTTATTTTGCAAATTAAAACTTAGTTGTCTAGTTTGATTCGAGTTTTGACAATTTGGTTCTGTGTAGTGTAATTCTGCCTAATTTTCATACTCTAAAAAGAACAGGTTGCAAATCTCTGAAGGAGAATTAAAACAAGAGCAAACAGAAAACCTCAGTGAGGAAATTACATTATTTGGAACACAATCTAAAACAGTGTCTATTGCTTTTTGGTACGTCATTTACAAATCGGAGCAATAGCCGAAACCGATTGCAGCCATAAATGCAGCTTCAAAACAACGGAAAACAAAAGGCAAAACAGTGAAACTTCGGAAACCATTCAATGAATACAAACTAAAAAACCCAGCAACAATTATCAGATAACGAGGAATAATAACCTCATCAACATTATTCTCCAGAGCTCTTCTTGCCATAGCTTTAGTAACTGCATAAACGGTATAAACCAAGGAATTCGATATCAACAGGATCAATTTTTGTATTAGTTTGTCAGTTACAGCTGGATTAACCACAAACTTACCTCTGATTAGGAAGTTGCCTAGTAATAGATGAATAAGTTGCCTAGCAATAGATGAATAAGTTGCCTAGTAATAGATGAATAAGTTGCCTAGTAATAGATGAATAAGTTGCCTAGTAATAGATGAATAAGTTTCCTAGTAATAGATGAATAAGTTGCCTAGTAATAGATGAATAAGTTGCCTAGTAATAGATGAATAAGTTGCCTAGTAATAGATGAATAAGTTGCCTAGTAATAGATGAATAAGTTGCCTAGTATTAGATGAATAAGTTGCCTAGTAATAGATGAATACCCTCAACGGCTAAAGAAATGTTTGTTGCGACTGTCACGGGTCCTGAGACTAAGTCTGATGACAAATTAACACATTAGAGAGAAACATTGACAAAGCCGTATTCTACTCTCTGAATAAGAACACTTTCACTAAATGAAGACTTCCCAGACAAAGACAAAGTAGCTGATATAAAAGACTCTGAGAAGCTCGTTGATCCTTTAATATTTTAACAGGGATATGTTCAGTAGAATCATGAATAAGTGATACAAAACTTTTCGACATGAATAGTTCATAATTCTCCATAACAGAATCAGACTGGGGTTTGTTTGAGTCAACTGATGTATTTTTTTCAAAACATGACACTAACCTTGACCTCTTAGAAATTAGAGCATTTGGAAAATAACCTTGTCTTTATTATGTTTGTTATTATTCAACCTGTAGCTATCAGAGATTATGTGACCTTTTTTCTTACAATAAGTGCACGTACGAAGAGATAAGGATTTCTGATAAGTTTTACAATAAGTTTGAGTCCTAATAGTTGTGCCAGATTGAGATATGGAAAAACTCGTGTGAGCCTGAGATGACTGTTTACCAAAAAGCTGCTGAGACTGACTCATAAACAAATGAAACTTTGTGAATCAAGGAATAATCGACAGTTGTGGGAGCAGCTGTTTCCAACGTTTGCACCTTTTGCTCATTCAAGGTAGGTCTTGACGTCACTATGGACTCAATTCTTGAACTCTTCGACTAATATGAGTTGACTGATGTTATCGTAATCTTGATCTACCTTCTTGGCTGAGCACCATCTGTCAAATAGTTGTTCTTTTCCCTGCTAGTTCTGATTCTTTTTATTTCAATTGCATTTCCTCCCTCTCTCTATATCTCTCGCACTCTCTCTCATTGCATCAAACACTTCATAGGTATGATTTAAAACAAAGTACTCTACGTTAGATTACATTGTGAAATCTTATTAGTTTTGCAAAAGATTTCTCAAATACATGAAATTAAAATACTAGGGACAAAGGAAATTCGGAAAGTAAGAAAGTTTATTTTATTACAGATTTCAAATATCATGCTAATGTCATATAGAGGCTAGAATAGTAGATAAATATACAGTACTGGTGTTTGAAATTACGCGACATTTTTGAAAGTATTTATTCACGGAAGACCATAGAATTTTAATTTCACTTTGGTCCAGGAATAGCTTTTCTTTTAATTTGAATTATAAATCCTGATTCTTGATCCACAAAACGAGTGGTCTAATAACGTTTATTGTTTTACAAAGGCTCCTAAGTTATTCTGGCCTATTCATTTTCTATACTTGATTTTTAATGTTGTATCCCTTGCATGATCTACGTAGTGGTCGTACTCTCTCAATAATATATAACTAGACGCGCGCACACAGGTGTATGTATATATATATATATATATATATATATATATATATATATATATGTGTGTGTGTGTGTGTGTGTGTGTGTGTGTGTGTGTGTAAGGAATGATGTATCATAAATAGGTTAGGAGGTTTCAGAAATGACGGAATGGATGACATTTGGTAGATATTAAATCAGATAGATCGATAGATAGTTTGGTGCAAGGATGGATAACACGTGGACATTTATGCTTATAGATCTGTTAAAAATTTACAGATTTTCTAAAATTTTACTTAAAAATCAATTCATGGTAAGAATAGTTTATTTTGCATTCCATATTAAAAGAAGTTGTACAGTTGGCGTTATGCCATTTTTACTTCTAGGCCTCTAATTATTTTTGAAATATATAAAGCAATGCAGCTTATCTCATTGATCAATACAAGACAGAGTGGTGAAAATTAAAACTCAAAACACATATCATACAGAGACATATACATATCGTTATTCTCTTTAATACAAATATAGGGGCCCAGGATGGCTTAGTGGTCTAAGGCGCTCGCCTTTACACACACAGACACACACACACGCGCGCGCCTGCGCGCTCGCACTCATGCACTATTGTTACGCCTTTACGTACGAGTATCATCTTATCCAAATAATTAAACACAGTGAAACTTTACTGTATTCATTGACATTTAACCCTAATAAAGTTTTTAGAAAAGTTTTTTAGAATTAGAAATGTCTAAATGGAATGTGTTCTACAGTTAACACGCAGAGCAAAAGAGAAATTGGCAGCTGAAGTTGTTCGAACGCTATGTATCAGTAATTTATTTTCAAAGCTGGTGCGTAAATTTGTAGAATTTCTTTCGGAAATAGGTTTCACAAGAGATGACAGATACTCAGGAGGCAAATTGTTAATGGTTTGGTAAAATGTTACACCAGTGTTGTGTCGAAATGCTTGGTCAAAAATGGGCCAGTATAATTGTCTACATACGATTTTACATGACTGACTTATTGAGTTATTTGTTGAGTCTTCTTCTAATGTTACTTTTTCTAGATTTCCCCCAGGTGATACATCCATATCCATGAAGAATCAGAATGGAGGCATTTAAAAAGGTTTTGATATTCTTCATCAATATGCTTAGATAATTTACCTGTATATATATATATATATATATATATATATATATATATATATATATATATTGGAAATAGCGGAAAAGATGTGATCAATATCATGTTATTTAGCCAACAGTTTTGAACTTGTCGTATTCTTTAAAGTTTTATTTAGATCGGCAGATGAGACATCAAGCCCGACCCACTGAGCTGGATAATAGTCCTCATAATTGTACTGAAATGCTGCGTTAGAGCCGACTCGCGCCGGATGAGGGTAATAAACTGATATACCTCCCGCCAGATATCCCGCCCACCATCCGAATGTTCCAACCGTGAGAATCACATGATCACATGACGCTAAAGTTGCCAGGTCGACTTCCGGTGCATTGCCTGCGTTGAGGTAATAGATGTTGTCCTTTGTTCGTTTACTTAGCGTTTTCTGTGACCATTTTAAATCATCTGTAGCCACAACAAAAAGCAGCTCCGGAAATTTGTCCTTCATGTAATCTATGGCGTTGTGAATATATTCTTCAGGAGCAACAACCATACCGTGATTGTGATACATTTTCTCTTCCACTAGGTCTCCCATTCGTATATGAATTCCGATTATAGTTGGAGATTTTAGTGCAAAACGTGATCGTACGTTTTTCATGATGCTGATCACTTTCTCTTTAATATGATTTTTAAACTGAAACTGTTGGCGAATTTTATCCTGAACATGACTGAAATACCTCCAAGACTGAAGATAATAGCCCACTCTGTAGTTTTGTTTGTTTGGCAATGCCATTAGAATTTTGTCAAACTTGGAACAACACGATGCTTCCTCTACCAGTTTAAACGTATCACAGAGCTTTCCATTTTCGAGTACTAACACACTCTTCAGGTCGAAGATTTGATACAAAGGGTCATTTTTGCTAATTATAACTGTGAAGTTGTTCCTTTCAGCTATGCCTGTGAGGGAAGCAAACCGAAACATCTGGTTCCCCAACCGTCCTTCACCCGTGTAGCAAAGAAAATATCCAGGTGACAGTTTCGTAGTTGCGGACTGGAAATCAGAGTACGTGTTGAATCCAAGCATAACAAATACTGGCGTAGTAAAGGACAGTAATAAACAACCTGGAAAGTAAAGAGGTCTTGTTTGGATGCATTTGAACAAAAAAGGCTGGCCAGATTTGTTAATATTGGGGGCGCTCTACAGATATTATGAACTTCTGAGCGAGTGACAGTTGAACGGTGAAGTTGTTTTGATTTGCAACATGCACAATGCACTGAATTTTGGCATACCTCTACTTTCATGTACTGTGGCTGCAATTTCTATGGATATTATACCTGTGGAAATTGAACATGATGTAAGCACACAAGTAACCAAAATGACTACTCCCATGTGCTCGAAAATCAGCCTGAACTGGCCTAAAGTACACTATCTTCAGCAGTCATTAAAATAAGGAATACTAGATAATACCAGCTTCGGAAAGTGCAATGAATGAATTACCAAATATTTAAAGTGAAAAAAGTTATCGGCACTTTTTTATTACAATTTACCTCTGAAGTCCAGGAAGTGAAAATGACCAAGCGATGTTTGCAGGTTTTTTTTTTTGTAAGTGTACATCTGGAGTAAGGCCAAGCTGCATACTCTATAACCCATATTCCACCCATCAATTATATACCAAATTAAGGGGAATTAGAAATTATTTATGTCTTTTTAAAACAGCCAGTATAACCGATGAGGAAAACCGGGGAATTCTTTCTCTTTCAAAATTAAAACTATGCAAAAAAATATAGAGCACCTCCATCCGGTCTCAACACGAGATCTAAAGGATTTACATGAAAGTGAAGAACAGCTAAGAATTGGATAAATAAAGAATTCAACATTGTAAAACCAAGTACGATTAATTTCGTAGTCGGTTGTAAATATGGATTGAATGGTTTAGGTTTATCTCAGAATGTGTGTGGTGGGTACATTACAACTGCACAGTTAAGATGTAATTACGTTTACAATAACAAACAACTTTTGAACGCCATTGGGAGGAGTCTTTATGAGTTTGCTTCTCATAAATCTTGCAGCACAAACTGCTAGATGTTTACCTTGCGACTGGAATTGATGAACATATCAACAACCGTTCCTTGTACATATTCCACAATATCGTAATAAAAGTAGGATAAGAAGACGGGAATTCTAGATTAAAGACCTCCATTTCCCTTCAAAACACTTATAAACTGACATTTTATTCACCAAACCCCCTTTCCCCTAACGTTCACCAACCTGTAGCTCAGAATAAGGTGACAAAAATATATTTGTCGAGGAAGGGTTTCATTTTCTTTTACTACTATAGCAGACATTAGATTACAAATAAAATCTTACCTTTCAATGTCAGTATATATCGCATTTATCTTGGTAAGAATTCACACGTTTCTGCCTAGAAGGTAACAATTACAATAAATGAATATATACAGTCTGACGTATATACTTTCAATTGAGAATACCTGCGGCAACAGCTGGACGACATGTATAGAGATGTAGTATATGTTTGTAAATCCCCAGCAATTACGTAATGGAAATCCCAAACTAGAATAGAAATCCCCCCCCAAAAAAAAAAAATTTGTGTGGGTCCTATAACGCTATTAAAGAAAGTCAGATTCTTCTTTGCAGTCATTCTCTGGATGTATAAGCAAGGTAAGCGTGAGACATTTTCTTGAACTTAACCTGACAGACTAGGAGAAATTTTTTTAAAGAACTTCTTCGCCTATAAGTAATGTTTCAACGGTAGCAATTAGAAATAATTTATCATCGTGTTTATATAAAGAAAATTTAATTTTTCCGCTTTCTTTTCGATGACATTCAAATAGCTCTTTCATTGTTACCCTGTTGATAAAATACTTACAACCTTTTGCAAAAATCTTTGACTGGTTTAGGTCGATATTTATTTTGGTATATTTGTCCTGACTTTTCGGATCGTGAAGGTTACTATATTTCAGCATAAGTTATCTCGTAATTTTTAAGATAATCAAAATATTTGCTGTTACTTGATTTGATAAACGAAAGTTTAATTTTATCAAATTTACTAAAACAAATACCTGAAATTTCATTATTAAATTCACAATGTAGTGGTTTGTCGTTAATCATTAATTTTTTAATTTTGCTGCTAACTCCATCGGCTAATGTTAAAGTTTCGATCATTATTTTTTAATGTTAGACAAAATTAAATTAAATATATCATAACTTGCATAATGCCCAATAGCTTGTGTATTAATTCTGTCCTCACAGTATCTCTTATCGTCAAAATTACTTAGTCCACGTTTAATAATTGTATCTGTTTCAAGTTTGTGAAAATTTGTTCTAATAACATTTGTTTTAATAAAGCTGACATTATTGTTTAGTGCTGCTTTAAAGTCATCAAACTTCATACATTTTTCCACATATCCACGAGGAATATCTTTCGCTTTTTTTGTCAGTTTATTGTCATCTAAAATTACTGCGTACATTTTCCTTCGTAGTCCAACAAATTCCTTAACTGGCACAAACATAAATTCATCTTTCGTTTTGCCAATAAGTATTTTTATAGCATCATCATGAAATCCACTACTTGCTGGATAATCTGATAAATCAAATAGGTCACGGTGGTCATAGACGTCTTGATAGACATCCTCACATTTTATATTACAAACAAACGAATCTGTATCAGTAAATAGCAACTCTGAATCTGGCCAGACTCTCTTAACAAACCCGTAGTGAAAATCGTACATCAGCCACTTTGATATGTCCAACACCGACGCACCAACATAAATCGGTTTATTTAACTTTAAATTTATCTTTAGTCGCAGTATTTGCAACAAGATTTTCATTAAATATTTTCATACTGACAAAGCCGTCATCGTTAACTAATTTATTTCTGCGATTTATATCTTTTACATTCTCAATATAGACTCGCTTTCTAATATTTTCCATCGTCTTATCAAATACCGAATCGTTCATCAACTTGAAAAATGTTTTCTTCTCAAATTCTGTCCTAGAGGTGGCACGACGTTTGGTATTTAAATTAATATAATCTGCCATCCACCGCGATTGATTAAATTTTAAAACTCGATTAACCTTTCTAAGGACCATTCCAGCATCTACTGCTTGTTTTAAATTTTTGTAATGCATCACGTAATTCCATTTACTGAGTAAATTTGGAACTAGCTTATTAACAATCGAATTTTTTGCTGTTGTCATTGCCTGTTGTTTAGGTAATAATAAACTATAATCGATTATCATAGATTCTGCACAAAACGGATAGTCGTTATGTAGGTTGTGAAGTGACTCAGGATAACCGAGATCAACCTCAACAAAATAACTGACATTTTCTGGGAGATTTTTTTCTGTTTCACTAAGAAATTGGTCTGGAGTTAACCAATGAAATCCACCATACGGCATTGGTTCTGACATTGCCCAATCATACAAATTATTAGGATCCAGATAAATAATATAATTTGACGGTAAATTTTTATCGTAATTTTTCAAGCACTTATTATTAGCTACCGCATATTTTTTTTGTTATAACGCTAATTCCGCCGCGAATCCCTTTTTCAATAATATTAAACATATCAACATCAGTTAAGAGATCCAATTCTATCCTGCTTGTTTTTAGCAGGGCATCCCACGATAGTCCTGGCGCAGAATAATGCCAACATGGATCTAATCCATAATTTTCATGACTAACTCGGCGAAAACTCTCGAAAGCATCAGCTAACAATAACACATCTAATTTCAAATATAAATCATGATAATCACCAAATGTTTTACAACCAAATTTATTCCAAATATCTTGTGCGTATTTATACTCGTCACCTGATACACCTTCATCTTTTAATTGAGAGTAAAATTTGTCTTTGCCGGGCAGAGAAGTTTCATCAAATCTGCTCCAGTCGTCAAGGTATTCGTATGGAAAGACACCTTTTTTTTTGTCAGATCGACATAGTTTTCACAAAAGCAACTTTTTAGGTTATTGAAACTGCTACAATCTTTTACAAGCTCATCAAGCGGAGCTGCAATAAATTGCAGACTGTCGATGAAACGTAATTTGCCGAGCGTAAGTGACATACACTTTTCAAAATTGTTTGGAATATATTTTATTATATTATTTAATTTTAGTTTAGATTTAATTTCCTCATTGCCAAATGCTTCGACAATGATATGACTATCAGAACCACGAAAGGTATGTAAAACTATAGGAATAAAATCTGGCGCATGAAATTTTAAATTTCAATTGTTATGAGCTGCCCTACGATACTGGCCGGTCAGATGACAGTGATCTCGCACTTTATCATCACCTAACAACTTTTCACAGATATGACAATTAACTGCATTATCAAAATCAAGTTGTAGTTTGGATGTTATTTTCATTGGAGCTGTCCTGTGCAGCCTGTTGAAAATTTTATTAACATCGTCTATTAAATTTTTAATAACCACACAGCCGGACTTTCAGATTCGCCATTGCTACATCTGTATAACTTTACTGACTTGAAAAATTTTCGTTAGCGCAGCAAACTATTTTATAAGCTCCACAGGGAACATGTTGTTGTATTTTTCTAGTGCTTGATTTATTCGGATTATTTTCTGCGCCAGCTACAGGAACAAGTAGACACTCAAAATCAGCATAAATAAGAAACGGAATACTTAATTTGTGATTATAATTTTTAAATTTTAATATTTTTTCTTTCACTGTTGGGATTGTTATTTTTTGAACATTAACACAGTAATTAAGATGACCTTGCAGTTTTCCATCGCTAGAAAAACCTTGTAAACAACGGTAGCAGAAATATTTTTCCCATGGTGTTTATTATATTGTCTGCCAACAAGGCTGTTAAAGTGTTTTTTAATCCAACAATAATGTCCTTTATAAAATAATAAATTTACAGTTGATTGACTAGTAGTCGCTGAAATATATCTTGTGTAAACATTTTCTTTTTCATCTAGTCCGAAAACATTTATTGAGATATCGTTTTGTTTTTCAAACTTTGTTATCTGATTCTCGGCCACTGGAAACGTCACCCCGGTAAAATCCTATTCGTTTTTGTATGGTAAATATTTTTCAACGTGATCAGAGTTACAACTTTGAGGAAGTCTCCCAGATAAAATTGCCCAACGAAAACATTCGTTATCATGATTTTTTATGTTTAGGCAACATTTTTTGTTTTTAATTTTTCGAGGGAGATCAACATAAGAACTACCGCGAAGTACGTTATATCTTGCTGTGTGAAATAAAACCTCCGTAATAGTCTCAAATTTCCAACCTGATCCTGATGTTGTAAATTCCTCCAATTTTTTAAATTTATTTCTTGGTGTATTTCATTAACAAACGAGGAAATGTTTGTTCCAGCTAATATTTTTCGTGATTTAGCTGTTATATACGGTTCGAAAATTTCGCTGTCGAAATTTGTATTTTCAAAAATTATGTCAATTATATCTTGTTTGATTACATGTAACTTTGATAAAATTACGTGATACTGTACTATTAGCTTGATACTTTTATCAGCTGCAAGTTCTTGCGCTATAACAAGCTGTAAAAGATGAAATAAATTTGTGGAGCTAAAATTTGCTAAAACATTTTGATTATCAAATTTGTAACTGTTATCATAGCCAGAAAATGCAGTAGCAATTTTTTTCTGCTTTGATAAGATTCATTTTGGCGATATCTCGCAATTTCAGCATTATATTATATATAGTATATTTTATATTTAATTGATTTTTATATATTTGTTCAATTAGAGATATTAAAAAATGCTATATAATATAATGACAGAAATTCTGAGATATATTAGATTGACAGCAGAAGAACAAGAAACTTATCATGTCCACCCAAAGTATAACTTATATGCTGCAAATGCACTTGGTTCAGTTATTTGTATAAAATATCAAAAAACTGTTGGCATACCAACACCAGCTGGTATGATAATAAATGTCAAAGGTGATAATACAGAACGTTTTGAAATGTTTAGGAAAGATTTTATTTATACTTTGTTTTGTGAAGATATTCCAGCTGGACAGCGAGTTTATAGAGTAAACAATTCGATTACTGATGATAATATTGAAAATTTATCTTTACAAAACGAATTTCAACCGCATCCAGGATTTGATTTATATGAAGCTAATGATCGCGGTATTATTCGAAATAAAATAACACAAAAAAAAAATATTAAGAAATTTATATAAATGTGGTTATTAAGATGTTATGGTTCGTGGAACTAAAACAAATTTTGTTCATTATAAAGCCCATCGTTTTATTTATGAAACATTTAACAGACCAATACCTAATGATTTGGTTATCGACCATATAAATGGCATTAAATCCGATAATCGCATTGAAAATTAAGATTTAGTTACACCAAAAGAAAATACTAGACGTGGGGATGCTGGTGGTGTCAGATATGCCAGATCAATTATTTCAATAAATCTTGAAACTGGAGAAGAAATGAATTTGAAATCAATTTATTCTGCCGCAAAATATCATAAAATTACTTCACAGTCAATAATAGATGTAGCTAACGGCAAAACTAAAACAGCAATTTCAATCTTAACATTTGAAAGATTTATTTTCAAATACAATGATTAATTATATTTGTTAACTCTGTTTTGGTAAGACAGCTGTGGGCAAACATCAAAACATCATCTCGATTAAATTTTAGTGTAATAAGTGAACTGTTATCAAGTTTATTTTTTTCTGCCACTGTTAGGAGAATTTTATCAGAATCACCTTGCATAATAATAACATCAACCGAGTAAGCATTATATACTGACAGATATTTTATACCTGCCTCAGCTAGTTCTTTGTAATTTAATATATTAACTTTCTGATGATATTTTACATCAGCAGATTTTGTTTCTGTTACCATTTTATTTTTTACATCAGCAGATTTTGTTTCTGTTGTCATTTTATTATTATAAATTAGATAAAAATATATTTTAATATGAACTTAATTAAGAGACATGATGACATATATGCAAGCGATACAATCGCCAGCGACAAAGTCGTCAACGACAATTTCGTCCCTGGCTATAACAAAGA
>JAECUM010020901.1:0-20527 GCA_016617855.1 Megalonaias nervosa
AACTGTCAAAAACACAAATTCTTCGACGCTTGGGGCAGCAGACTCGTGTATATGATTTACAGTTATTGTGCAGTTGTCAACATTATCAACACGGAAGATTTCTGTAACTGAATGACTCGGCAAGTTTCTTTGAGGCCAGATTGCTGGTGGTAAAGCTATTTCAGTCGCGAGGCTGTGAGAGGCTCCTATGGAGACTTTGCATAGAAATGGCAGTATTATTTGGACAGTTATTCACAACCGATTTGGACATATCGTTGGCGCTCGATGATACACCTTTGTAACCAAGAATGTTACTCATTTCCTTTTCCATGTAAAGTGAGGCAACGGCATAGCTGTTCACGCTTCACACATTTTAGGGGCGCTTCTATTTTAACCAGGAAACGTCGAGGAAAAAGTAGTTTCATCCTCGTGATGACGGTGATATGGACACAAAAAACTTGTATATCGTTTTCCTACTTGTATGAAATGACTGAAAAATGTATGGCTCTTTCTTGAATAAATGAGTGCTATATAATAAATATTAGGGTCAGGTGTCATTTGGGTTTTCCGGAAAAACAGATGTAAGTGCGAATTTCATAATGATTTATATCCAAGTGCCAGCTTTATCTTTTCTTTCAGGTTTATGTGCCCATTTTGATCATTACATCATGCATTTGAAACACATGGCTCCAAATGAGCACAGCTAAAACAATACATTGTAATTAATTCTAACTGACATCATTATCTAAATGACGCTATTATAATTAAATGCCACTAGTACAAACAATAATTTCCAAACCTTCACCAAAAATTAAGTTCAGAACATTAAAAATCCATAATTAAATTCACTCCTTAAACATGTAGTTGTAAAACTGAGGTTTCTCAACCGTAACATAAGTGACCATCATAGTCTGACAACCTGATCACTGTGGTGTGACGTCGTCTGTGCATGTGCTCTCGTGTATGTTTATAACGGTCGTTTAAAAATATTTTTTAGCTTTGGGCATTTTAGTGAACTTTTAGAAGGTAAAAAATTAATTGGCTGTTCTAGCGGCAGTTTAATACAAACCTTTTCCCATTAACAATTAATATAATCGATAATCCCTATCAGTTAGAATTAATCTCAATGCACAGTTTCTGCTGTGTTTGGTGAAGTCAGATGACCCATTTAAACAGTTTAAGGACCAAATCGGGCACGTCAACTTTAAAGTGACATATATTTTTGACCGCCTTATCACTTTTGCGTTGAAACGGTTTATAACCATGATTGTTCCCATATCTTAACTGCTTCATACATTTTCATAAACATAATTATGACGACAAATATGACAGTTATTGAAATGTGAGGTCTTCAAGTCACTCCATGATTCACTTCACAATCATTTGCAATGCATCAGCGACTCCCTGACAAATTGTAATAATCACTGTCACCATCCCCTGTTACTTTGCTTCCTCTTTCTTCGTTTGATGCCTGCTTTCCTCTTCTTTGATTTGACGTATAATTGCTTCATTATATAAACAGGAAACCCTGAAGCTACAGGTACAAACCTACAAACCTGTTTAAAAATTACGTTCGTTCAGTACATGGACTGTATGCTGCATATGCCATCTTTGTCAATTCCAATTCCTCGCAGCGTCAAGAAGGATATGAATGGATGGGCCAACTGACAAAAGCCGGAAAAAGAAGCGACAAAAGTAATTAAAAAAAGAAGAAACTATTCCCTTTAGCTTGAAATAATTTAGACCTGACTTTGGATTGACGACTCATAGCGTCTTCACTACATATACTCTTCAGTACATTCATTAGGGGTTTAGATGCGCTTAAACGTTTAAAAGAAGAGTATACCCATACTTAAAATTTTCCATATTTTAATTTCTAAAATAACAACTACCAGCAGTATTCAATACAAATTTACAACTCGTTTGCAAATATGAGATGTTGTACTTGTTATGACGATAGTAGCGTGTATTCTGGAGACTCGTTTTATGCCGACAAGGATGAATCGATGGAGGTGTGTCCATTTTACGCCAGTACATCATCTGTCATATTTTATCAATTTGCCTGTCATGAAAATCATACATTGGTATGAAATTACCTCCTAACGAGTAGTTAGAGTGATATGCTTTTAATTATAAAAGATTAATATCAATAGAAAATGATGTTATTGTTCGCGAAACCTGACCAGATCTTTATAGAGATAGTGTGAATTCTGCGCATTACATGATTCATTTTTCCACGAATGAGGGTTGAAGCGGTAATAATAATTATGGACATGTGATGAAATGGACGATAAAACGGAAATTACTGAACTTGAAGGTAAAGGTATATTGTCTAACAATAATAATATTATTTTGAAAGGGGAGATGACTTGCTGGTTTGCTTTAACGTTTAGTCTAATCAAGTTCCTAAAATTGTGATCTTGACCAGAGTGTTGAAACTAAAAAATGTTATAAGTCCTTTTGCAGTAATTCTTAAACTTTGGTTAGACAAACATGCAGACAAAATGGTGCTAAAGGCTCATAAATGATGACACATTGGAATATTTCAAGATCGAATTCTGAATTAGCTACGATTTCTGGCCGTAACAAGGGAAGATAATTGATGGATGTGACTATTTGGAAAAATCAGGAAAAGGGGAATAAAATGCCAGACGCTGCGGAAGGTATTGTATTAGGCCAAATATGACTTATAAACTTCTGTAGATTCATTGAAGAATGATATCATAACAAAATTAATCCAAGGAAATGTTTCCAGATGTAGAATATTCTATCAATAATCGTCCGTTTGTTAGCATAAAAGATTATATTTTTGGCAGACAATAATAATTATACGCGGAGAATAATCTTAACGCGACAGTGAATATAATGTTGCAGCTATTCAGTCTATTCAATTACAAGAAAATACACCACTTGTCAAATTTTCTGCCTTCTTGGTCATGAAATTATATCTTCGTTTTCCTAACAATGAGTGCGCATTTTAATAGCTTTTCGGTTGTAGTGGCTGAACAACTATAGAATCTGACACATCTCGAAATGCGAAACTCGTTCAGAGCTTTTTCAGAAATAGAAATCCGGTGGCAAACGCAGAAACTATTCATTTACACTTGAGTGCTTAACTCTTAGCTGCATTGAGATTTATGATGATCCTGATAAAGTAGAGTTCACAAGTGATGGAATTAATTTAAGACGTTTAAAGCAATAACATTATAGTAAGTACTTAAATATCTTCTTAAATTTGTGAGTCTTTTCGGCACAAAGTCGCAGAAGAACATGATATTCATTAGGAAATTTGACTACATTCAGATTGTAAAATTCACATTTAAACAATACAGATGTAAAATGCTTCATCGCTTGGCTGAGAAATGTATTTGTTTATTATTATCATCACATCAACAATAGGTACACAAACATTATTATTGTAAGTCGCGATTAGTCTTCTAATGAATGCCTTTCGTGATAAATAGCACACATGAGAGACATTTCAACATTTCTTAATATTTGTGTACTGTGCAACAAAGTTATTTAGTAGTATGTCACTGCATCCATTGAAAGTACACCCCGTGCACCTCTTTACACTTTCTCAGTTTCACTAATAAATCGTTAAATACGAATTTGTATTTACTTTTTGGTATGTTGTTCATACACTGGAAAACCGCACTTCCAACCACATGGTGGATTCCATTTCGTCGGTCCCTCAGTGAAGCTTTGATTCGGGATTCAACCAAAAATCTGGGCTGTACGGATGGTGTGAAAAAGGTTGGATGCTGTGCTCCTTCACGACATCAAATGTATGCGTCAATATGTTGTCTTTGAGTTGAACCTTTAAAAAGAACTCTCAAGTCCGTCTTTGTCTAGCGAGTTTTGGTCTCTCCAAACTGTTTTGTTTTCTCTTGTGTCCGGTTTAGAGAAGTGAACTCGTGTTTCATCATCTGTGACAATCACATTTAAACGTATCTGGTCACTATTTTCATACATAGCGAGTGGCTATTTCAAGTTTCATCCCGAATTTGCTTTTGATCACCCGTCAACAAATGAGGGATCCATCTTGCACAAGCCTTTATGAGCTTCAAATGCAATCTGTTAAAAACAGCTGACGAATTAATACCCGTGATGACACGTGACCCATTAATTGTGTGATATTAATTTCCGATATGGGATTAATATAAATTATCCATTCCAAACGTTTATATCAGTTTGTTCTTTAGTAAGATAAGAACCATCATCAGCGTCATTTAAAAGGACTGACAATTTGTTTTGATAAAACACGCCTTTTTTGCTTGTATAATTTACGTGTTACATGTGTTAATGTTTTGTTAAAATGAAGATAGACAAAAGATAAAGAAATGATTGCATTTCAAAATAGACGTTTACACGGAGAGCATTTCTTATAGTATGAAAATTAAGCATTTTCTTTTCTGTACAGTAATTTCTCGGAAAACTAACATAATGTAAATGACACTGCCCTCATGGTCTTCCAAGGCATCGGGTATGATCCTCAGAATACATACAATAATAAATGATATAACATGCATGGTTAAGCCATAATGTCCTAGGTACCTGTGTGTTCTTCAAAGTAATTTTGCTACATTTTTCTACGGTTTCGTTAATAAAACCAGTTTTTTAATGTGATAAATAAAATTTTACATTGTGCCCCTTTGAAATGAGGGTGCTCTGGTGGCCGAGTGGTCTAAGGGTTTCGGCTTTACATATCACTCACTTTTCACCTTTGCCAATGTTGGTGCTAGTCTCGGATCGACCGACGTGGGTATATGCGAAAGCTTGCCAGTAGCTTCCCATAAGTTGGTGGTTCTTTCCGGAGTCTTATGGGGCTCTTCCACCCACAAGTATACTTTCCACCACAGGGGTGGATCAGGTCAAATATGTGGGGGGGGGGGGGCTCCAAAATTTCCTGGAAAGGGCACCAAAGCAAAAGTCTATGTGTCTATTTACTCAGAGTGTGCATAATACCCAATAAACGTGCGCAATAATAAAACGATCGTCAAATTTCAATTGGCTAATGACTGTACGTTGTGTGTGTACGTTTTTCTAGCGGGAGGCGTAAACCCAGGACCACCCCATCCACGATTCGGCCCTTCGCCATATATAAACTATCATGTATTGAAAAATAGCAACAAAAAAAAAAAAAACACAAAACCATTTTGCCTTTGAAATTTCGTACGAGATTATCGCTCAGTTTGCCATTGCCGAGTAACACCTTCGCAAGTATATTCTGAGACATGTTTTATTCCAGCATATATTCGGAAACATGCTTTATCCCAGCGTATATTCTGGGACATGCTCGATCTCAGCGTATATTCTGAAATATGCTCTATTCTAGCGTATATTCTGCGATGGGTTATATCATGACAATGACCAATCGATAGAAGTGCCTTCACTTTTTTGTGTTGTTGATGGTGGTGGTGCGGGAGCGGAGAGATGGAAATACAGTAGCTGTCATATTTATTAAATTGCCTGCCATGTTTTGGTATGAATTTTATTCGAACGAGGAGTTATTATATGTTTGATTGTGAAACCAGACAAAATCTTTAGAGAGACAGCATCAGATTTGTATGTAACACGAGTCATTCCTCCGTGAACAATAATTATGATAATAAGTATGGAGATGTGATGAAACGGGTGATCCATGGAAATGAAGGAGTTACACGGTAACGGCAAAGTGGGTAGTGTTAGTGAAGTTTTCTTGAGAGGGGAGATGACTCTCGTTGAGTTGCTGTAAACCCATATTGATAACATTGTAATCATGACAACGAAATTGTTGAAGCAAATCAATGTTACGAATTTTATAATAACCTGTTTACTTCTTTTAGATAAGCACGAAGTCAAAATGGTAAAGAGGGTTAAATTGTGAAAGTATCTTCATCATTTATGTACATTTCATTATTTTCAAGTAGCAACAGGGGAAGATAATTATTGGTTGGGATTTATTAGAAGAATCAGATAAAGGGGTATAGAAGAACAGACGTTAAGGAAGTGTCCGCTTAGCCCGAAACTGACTACCTAACGACTGTAAATCCCTTAAAGAATGATACCTTTAAAATGAAGACCAAGAGGATGTTTTTAGATAATATCTCCTCTTTTTAATCGACCGCTATACACTTCTATGATTAATATTTTAGTGTAATAGACTGCATTTTCCCGACAATATTAATTATCTGTACATATTATATTTGGGAGATTAATCTCCGCACAACAATGACTATAATATTGCAGCTATTCAGTCGAATTAATCATCCAAAAATACGCCATTTGTAAAATTATTCAGCCTTTCTGCTTCTGAATTTGTGTCTCGTGTTTCCTAATGACGAGCTTGCATCATAATAGTTGGTGGGTTGTTGAAGTTGAACATCTATATAATCAGACAGTTATCTATATACGAAACCCAGTCAAAGCTTTTGAGGACTGGAGCTCGGGTGTCACGTGCAATATGATTCATTTACACGAGACTTCTCCAGCTCTTAGCGATATTGGGAATTGTAGTGATAAGGTACAGTTTACAGATCATGAGAAATGCCATGAAGTCCGTTTGGACGTTGACAGTAATGGCAATATGAGACAACCATTCCGGCAGGAAACGAATACGAAAACCCCAAAAGTTCTGAAAAGGACTTTCAACAAATGCTTAAAAGTTTCTGAGGAAGCGTAACAGTATAGCTCATGAAGGATCTGTGGGGAATGTTAGCAATTTAACTGTACTGACTTAGAAACACTGATATTTTATGAATTAAAAAAAAGTCATGAATCATCAGTACTTTCCGATAAGAGTTCCAAATGTTACGTGTAGGCTCGTACAAAAGTAACAAAAGAAAAGAGTGAAGCCAACAAGCTTTGTAAATCTTAAAAAAATAATTTATTTCCCTAGAAAACAAGATAAAAATATGAAATAGGACTTACGGTTTGTGAATATAATCCGAAAATCAATCTTAAAATTGAAAAATATAAGTCCTATCACTAAACAGTTCTAATTGAATCCAGGTTCGAATCTCGATGAAATTCTAATATGGAACGCCATGACGTCAGATGAGGTCGTTGTACAGAAGGCAACTGTTCCTCGTTGAAACACAATTTATAATGTTCCCGTTAGAATTCCAGAATAAATTTCCACTGAATGTCTTTGTTCAAGTATTTCGCTGAAGTAGAATATTTCCCAGGGTGAATAAATTATTTTTAAATACGAAAATCAACTCAAATAGCAACAACTTGACAAATACCTTCATCCCAAAGGTACAATTTTACGACTGATCAATCTACTAGCAAAATGGCTGTTTTAAGCCTCGATTTTAGATCACATGGTGGCTCACGTGACAGGGCGACGTGATCACTAATTTGAACAGCGCAGTAGAAAAAATGCCAATTATCACGTAGAGAAATGAATTTTCCGACAATAGTCAAATCCCGTAAAAATTATCATTACAATAAAATGTAATGAAACAAAAATAAAATAAAAAGAATTTAAAACTAACACACAGGCAATTTAATTGCATATTCGTAACACAAGCCAGTGTTATAAAGCAGGCATCAATGGAGAGAGAGAGAGAGAGAGAGAGAGAGAGAGAGAGAGAGAGAGAGAGAGAGAGAGAGAGAGAGAGAGAGAGAGAGAGAGAGGCCTGAGAACTCTACGCTATTCATTATAAATAAAAAATGAGAAGTGCCTAAGTTCTCTATCCTATTTATTTCTGATATGGTCTTCCTCAATATTGAGAACAGATTTTCTAATATAATAATCGCTATCTTTAGGAAACCTCGGATATTTATAGCGTTGCGATGGCATATTTATTCGATAGAAAAAAAAATTTCATGCACAAAAAGTATGATTTATGTGCTCTAGTGTTACTTTCGTTAGACGTAGTGAGGGAATATCGATGGTATCACAAAACTGACACCAACGTTTAGAGCATTTCTGAAGATATGGGAACTATATATTTTCTTTAAAGTTCAACGATTGCGTGGAAAACTGTTACACGTTGAATAGGGCCTTGGTGCCTTTTAAAAGTAATTCTATTGTTATCGAGCTAACCAAAGAAAAAGATACCAACCAAGCTAACCAAAAAAGAAACCAACACCAATATTTGACACAAGATAAATAAGAATGTTTCAAAAAATAAGTGTTATATGGTCATTGTGTCTGTTTTAAGGCCTAAAAATGACTATACATTTATATGACCATACATTTATACAAATGATTAAAAAACAAATATTTTTCCTTACCTTAGATTTAACAAGAAAACTCCGCCTCCACCCCTACAACTAACGCCAAATAAACTCCACATGATATTCACGACCAGTGCTTTCGTTGTATCTTATGTTTCATGGTGGATCAGTCTCTCTGGATAGGTATCTCAAAGACAGTTTTGTTGCCAAATTTACTTTTAGCTGCTGTGTTTGCACTGATAACTTACTTTTTTTGAGTGACATGAAAAACTGTCTATTAACCAGACAGATTCCATTATGGCATGTATCACAGACGGCTCTTAGTGTTTTTATTAATACGACAGGAACATATGCAAACTAAACTCTGTTTCTACTATCTATTAAAATCAACAACAGTAACAAAACAAACAGATAACGAAACAAACATACAAAGTAAATTTACTTACATGCAGATAAACAATGCACGTAGCTGCAAATTAACTGTCGATTATGGGGGAAAGCTTCAATTTTTAACTTGTTTTTTAACTTTCTGTAAATAATTATGTGCCAATTATAAGTCTGCTTCTCTGGTAATATTTATTCCCAACGAATTCTCTGTATCCAGCGCAAAAATGAAGTTGGAGTTAGATTGTCAAAAATTATCAGCATCATTACCGCCCCGGTTTTCTGTTATACGTCACGTCATGCCAGTAAGAGCCGACCATCTATTCCGATAAAATGGTGTAGCAGTCAGCTCATAAATTTAATATTTTTTGTTGTGCATCATACATTCATAGGTTGCGATGAAAAGCAGAATAGAGGCGATTGTTCCCTTTATTTTTGTTATTTTATTTCCGGGGTAGGAGATAGGAAAGACCATATGTAAGCGATCAGCATATCATTAATCCTTCTAAATGCTGCAAGAGAGAGAGAGAGAGAGAGAGAGAGAGAGAGAGAGAGAGAGAGAGAGAGAGAGAGAGAGAGAGAGAGAGAGAGAGATAGTTTTAGAAATCAAATGAAACCCGATGCGATGCAGTACCTGCCTACTTTATGTTATCCGGAAAAATGGCAGGCAGACAGACGATTCTTTTCCTTTCATAAGGTACTAAAATTTAGCTGAAGTCTCGATTCTTTATTTGAGCTTTTCCATTATCGATAACTGTATTGATAATAAAAGCAGAAATTCTCAAAAGAACATTCAAAAACATGTTAAGAAATAAGAAGTCATATTTAAAGGGCGTCCTTTCACCCGATTTATAGTCTGAAATAACAGCAATGTACTCTGAGTATGTTACTGTATATAATTATGACCCAAAAGAGGTATTTGATAATCTTATTTTCTCTTTGGGTCTGATATAATGATATAAAGGTCAGAAAATACATCCCTAAAAAGTTGAGATTATGCTAATGCATCATAAAGCACGGTATTTTAGTTATTTTCCCAACAAATGCCATGTCATAGAAAGAAGATATACGTTTTCTTTCCCGTTAAACTGTCGTGCATTTCTCAAGCCTATCGAATTTTCAGTGATGAAAAGGTTGAACTTATCATCCGTGTGACGGTAGGTGAAAATATTTGACATTATATCAGTCAAATTCTGCATGGGAGTCGCAGATAAACTGCATTATTAGAAATCGTTATATTACGCTAGTTTAGATGCGTTATCAATCATTCTGATCTTCCAGATTTTCAAAAACCGAATTTATTCAATTTAAGGAAGTTCAAATTCACTTCTTTTCATTGCATTCCCATACGTGGTCAGTAACTTACCGTCTGCATTTACTGGTAACTTCGTGTTGTCCAGTAAGTTTTTCCCATCTTTCCTACTTTGTTTTTACCAAGGCTTTTGAAAAACGTCACATTAGACGCATAGGTCTGTCTGCAGGAAGTCACACCTGACATGCAAACATAAACAAAACGTGCAAAGATTTAACTGTATATTATGTAACTACCTGTGTTACGACTCCCCCACCCAGGAAAAGAATATTTAGTATTGACACATTCTTCAAACCTTTTAAGTCAATGGTTTTGCCTTGTATCACGCTTCTACTATAAGCAAGTCCGAAATACTTAGGGGCAGGCTCGGCCCTAGGCTGTGCGGGGCCCAAGGAAGCATGCGGGGCCCAAGGCAGCAAGCGATGAGCGCGGGGCCCCAAGCAAACAAACTGCATTGCGGAGAAGCGCGGGGCCCAAGACGGTTGCCTCGTTCGTCTTGCCCTAGGGCCAGGCGAGCTTAGGGGAAATCTCGAAAATAATGTGAGCATAGGCCAAGCAACATCTTCCAAGTTAACCTTGACATTGGAGACAAATTCAGTTTGTTTTTACACTTGCTATCATTATTCCTGCTGCTGTTGTTTTATTTTGTTTTCTGCTATTTCCTCAACATTTCTATAAGCGCGCAGATTTAGTTTAATATAAACATAGTACCAGGTCGATTGTGAACTTGAATCGTATTCCATATAGCTACTCTGTGGTTAACCTGACCCCTTTCTGATCTCCTGGACTTGAAACGAGCATCGTAATCCATACAACTTCTCTACGGTTAACCTGACCTCTCTCTGATCTTCTGCTAGACACCGTGCAACTTGTGCCAGCGTCTATGATACGAAAACGGTCGATTATTGGAATATGGTCAAATTTCAGAACCGAACTTTGGTCTTTATCGATTTTTATCGCCCCTAACCAATTGCAAAATATTCCAGCTGGTTATTAATGGTGGCAAAACTTTGGCATCTCTTTTTATTTGGGCTTAAAACTGTCTGAACCTTTGATTGCTATAAAACTCATTTTTTTATTTTTTTTTATTTTAAAAAATCCGCATGTTTATGTCTTGTTTGCATGTGAATCACAAAGTATCAAAACATGGAAAGTGCAGATGTGAAAAAATATTTTATTTTAGCGGTGATTTTTCCGAATGTTTTATGTGTTGGAGTTGGTTTAACTTAAAGATTAAAATAAAAAACGAAAGGCGTTCACACGATATTTGGCAGCCCATGATTGAAAACAACCAATGTTCAGCTCACACATCAAAATTAGATACGTATTAAATGATGCCAATGATTTTTAGTGTTTTAAAATGAAAGAAAATTCACGCGCTTGAACTATTCTGCTAGCACGTGCTTTGGTATTGACTAAGTTGCGAACAGGACGGCATTCAAAACCCGTTTTCCTGTAATACAACTGTTCATCTTCGTTTCACGTTTATGACAGAATATGTTGCACCATATGCCCTCGACACATTATCGTCTCTTCTAATTAATTCTAATTCCTCCCAGTAACAAAGGAGACTATGGCCCTATACAATCATTCGTTTTCTCCCGCGCATGCGTATTAATGACGTAATGAAATAAGTGGTTTGTTACATTTCGTTTGATGCTTATGAAAGCTTGGTCTCGAAGTAAATATGGGACGCTGCATGACAGTAAGATAATTATGAATTATATTGATTTGAAAAGAAAATTAACTATCACCTGCCTGTAAAATTGATAAGTTTTTTTCTCAGAGCTTTGTGGGTATATCGATTAGATTTACTCAGACTGTTGTGAACATTACTACATTCTGAGGCCAAAGATAGGTCGAAGTGATAGTACAGTTAACTCTCGCTTTTACAGCTGTTTCTGAAAGCTTTCCAAAGTACGTTGAAAGTATAGAACCTACCTAAAGTTTGAGTGGTAATGTATCCAGATAGTAGCGAATACACTGACGGGCAAATAGCCCACGTTTTAATGTTATGGCTCAGTTGCAAGTGTGCATTTTCATTCGAGATTGGGTATGATGAAAGACAAGAATTGTAAATTTAGCAAACATATAAAGCACTATATACCTGATGAAATTCTCTCTCTCTCTCTCTCTCTCTCTCTCTCTCTCTCTCTCTCTCTCTCTCTCTCTCTCTACTGTTCTCCAGAATTTAATCGGCAGAAGGGAGAACAAATTATCTCGTGTTAAATAACAGCTTCTCAAATTATCTGTAATGTGTATTAAAGCAATGCAAGGAATTAGATTTGTGTTTGGAAAACACATATGCTCCCACAGCAGATTAAGAAAGCCCAAATCCCAAACGTTCAAAACTATGTATGAAAAATTAGAAAAGAAAGAAACAAAAACTTGCGGTTATGGTTGGTTTTTGTTCGTTTTTGCTTAATGGCATCAACAAGCTTTTTTAAGAACATCTCAGTCCAAACTGTTAAAAAAATATATTAAAAATTGAAGAAAAAAATGCCCGAAAATTAACTCTCATCACGTCATCTACTTATGACACGATAAAGAGTGTGAAATGTTCATGGCTCAAAGTTCAATAGTGTTTGTGCCGTCCTGTTAGAATTTATATGGATATATGTAAAACATATTGATATTATCCTGGCGACATAATGAGCTTTTAAACTTGTGTCAAATAAGACATCTCTGAATTTCGTTTGATATATTACCTTACATTCTCTTGAGAGCTGGTTTTCTTTTCAAATGAAAGAGAGGACGTCTACTATTAGCATTGGACCTAATACTAATATTAGTAACCCTTCTTCGCGGACCGGATATTAAAACGTTCCTATATGTACCAATTGAGCGGGCCGGTGTGATTCACACCCGTCGTTTGCTTTTGTTTTTCTTCAACATATTGCCAGAAAGTTTGAAAGTATTTCATACATATCCTTAAACAAATCAATCCGTCTTTTTATTTAATATCGGTGTTGCCCAATATCAATGTATAAACACGAGTAAAATAGCGTGTATCTTCTTCGTAAGAAATTTTCTGTTGGATCATCCGCCATATTCGTTCATCTAATAACTACTTCTGTCTTCAACCCCGTTTATCAGTGTGTCATATAAGGACTTTGCAACCTTCTTCGAAAACGTAAAGAGATCGTAGTAAATATGGGGCGCAATGAATAACGTGTCGTAGAATATCCAGATATAGTATAACATGCCTTATTTGGAAAGCGAATTCCCGCGAGAATCTCATGTTATCGTCCATTGTGGTCAAAGTATGGTTTGAGTGAGCATGCCAATATATTTTACCGTACAGAGGCTTAAAAATTGTTTCATAAACCAAATTCCTTAAATTAAACATAACTCTGCTTAGGTAGTAAAAGTTTGCTATGGTCGTCTTTCTGTCTTTGACAATAGTTTTATTTGCTCCAGTGTATGGTTTAGGATAACTTCGTAACCCCGACATTACATGGGCCCTAGATTACACATTCACATATCTTGGATTAAGAAATAGCTTTTGAGCACTGTAACGTACTGAACTCTAATAACTGTATCTTTTTGGGGGGTGGGGGTGGAAGAAGAACTCGTTTATCGGGAGATGTCGCATTCCTCGAAACTTAACGTTGGCAGAATTATCGTGCTGTGTAGATCAATCTGCTATGTAAGAGTCGTGCACTACTCCTTTATACAAAACTTTTAGTATGTAAATGAAATTCGTTACCTCATCAATATTGATTAATTACAAAAAAGTCGATCAAGACGGAATAAGTGCTTCGTTTCCATTATGTAAATGTTATGCACCGATTACATACTCATGTTCTTAACACCGCTTATGAACTCGCTTAGTTTATTGTGATAAGTTACAAATATCCTTCAGTAATTCCCCCCCCCCCCACCTGCTCGGTAACATTTTGTAACCAGTTTCGGTTATTTCTGGTCTTTTTCTATCTCTGAAAAATATTAACAATGCAAAGAAATAAAACCAAAGCTGTCTTTGTATATCGTATCAGTTCGCGGCGAGTTTCTCTAATATCTGGGCATGCACGCGTCATACAAACCGGAAATTAAAAAGATGGTCTTTAATACAAACAAATCATGGCTCTGAGAACGTCTGCTTTCGCGAGAGTGATGCTTATCAGTTTCTGCACCCAATTTCCGATCACATTGCGTAAATATCATTCTCAGTGACTCATATCTTGACACAGTATGACAGAAAATCAAACTCTTTGTTGTAGGCCTGCTGCTGAATGTCTGCCAATGGTCATCACACCACAGGATATGAATTAAAATTACTAACGTACTTGAGTACTTCAGACAGTAGGCTTAAGTCACAAATAGTTTCAATGTGATGTTCGGTACAATTACATAACTAAGTTAATTAAATTAAGGCAGATATCGAATTTTGGATACATTAACTGCAACTGTTAACACATGTCCAGTAGAAATAAATTACAACTTGGAATGATTTTTAAGTTTTTTGTTGTAATTATTCTATGAATTTTTTAAGACAGTACATTCGTGAGGGGATGCTCTAATTTAATTTTAAATGTTGCTTCCATGTGAACAGCTACTACATTATCTTGAATTGTTTTAGCGCACTAAGCTTCTACCGGGTATACAGATCATATGAGTATTTTCGCTAAATGGCTTAATGTGCGTTTTTAATATTTTTTACGGAACTTTTAACAAAATAGTGGTTATATCATGCAAAGGAAATGGAAGCAAAGTACTTTTCCGGGAGGACACACTGATGCATCCGACGCAGGTAGCGTGATGTGGAGATGCAGATGATTTCATATTCAAATCTGTTATATCTTCATTAGCGATGTCTATCCATATTCATATCTGTTATATCTTTATTAGCGATATATGTTCATATTCAAATCTGTGATATCTTCATTAGCGATATATGTTCATATCTAAAGCTGTTATATCTTCATTAACGATATCTATTCACATTTAGATCTGTTATGTCCTTTATCAGCAATATCAATCCATATTCAAATTTGTTATATCTTTATTAGCGATATCAATGCGTATTCATATTTTTTACATCTTCATTAACGATATTTATTCATGTTCAAATATGTTATATCTTTATTAGAGATATTTATTGATATTGAAGGCCGTCACGGGAGGTATGGCCATGGTCATATCAAATTTGGGGCCGTAAATTAATACAGGTAATAATCCAGATTTTAAGAAGAACAGATAGAGATTTCCGCCAACAAGACACGCAAATCAGCCTAGAGGTGAAATACTTGGTTTTCTACTTTTTTTCGCTCCTACATTACCTCGTCACACACTGCTGTAGATACGGAACGGAGATAGAAAAAAAATTGGCGGCGATGGCCTTGATGTTAAGAAAGTGTTTAATTCTCTTGATGAAAATAGGTGGAAACAAAGCGAATTTTTCTGTATGCCAATTTCAACAGGAGGTAAATAGGTCCACACATACCCTTAAGTCACTTTAGTGTCTCAAAAAAAAAAAAAAAAAATAAATGACCGTCATTTTGTTGTTGATGTATTAAAAGAGAATTATTTATGTAATTAGGGATGCTAATACATCGGTTCTCTCGTTAATCAAAAGAAAACGTGCATAGAATAAATCTGGGTCTGAAATATCGATACACAGTTATAAAGTATGCATTAATATGGGAGAGGCTTACGGGAGAACCAAAGACAGCTAACTTCTTTCGAGTACAGATGAGGGTTTCCATGGGATCAAGCTTGAAATTACGCATTTTTCTGCTTAACAGGTATTTGATTTTTTTAAAATAAAATTAAACCATCCGTTCGCTTGTTCATCCACCCACCCACGTAGTTAGGCACAAATGCACATACACGTGAATATTTATCTCCCACACTTGCACACAAAATTTAGATGTAGCGCAGTGGGTAGAGCGGCCTCAGTGCTATGGAGGGGGATTACCGCCATAATTCTATGCATGTATTTTCTAATTTTCCTTGATGCATTATTGTATATTGCTGTTTGCAAGTGCTACTTTCATACTTCTGTTCATGTATATTGTATTCTTCATTGATGCAAATTGTACGTGGCAATTTGCAAGTGCTACTTTCCTTCTGCATTATTGTCAATGGCTGCTTGCAAGTGCTACATTCATAATTATAGCAATGAATTTTCTATTCTTCATTGATGCATGCAAGCTATAAATGGCTGCTTGCAAGCACTTAGATCTACTTTCCTTCTGCGTCATTGTATCTATTGATTCTGTAGTTTGTCGTATGGCAAATGCTATGTCAAGTTATTACAAGTTTTAATATTCTATTTATAAACTTGCTATATCACAAGTTACACAGACTGCACCTTCTAAAATCATGATTATAATGTAGTATCAAGCACGTTGCAAGTTAGCATCAGGGAAGTTTGCATAAAATAATGCCTCATTATGACAACAGATGGCGCTGTGACACGTCAATTCCTTACAATAGGACTACTCCCCTGACCCTAACAACATGAGGTTATACCACCTTACGGCATGTTTGGAGCGGCTTATTTAAAATATCATTTGAATTATATTACCGCATTACAATCAAAAAATATCATTCGAATTATATTACCGCATTACAATAAGCTGATTTATCAGAGTATTATTATTCCGAAGAGAGGTGGCCTGCAAGAAGAACAGAAAAATTAAATGTATACAGTTAGATATATTTACACAATGTTATACTTCCGCTGACCCTTCCCACCCCATTTTTTGTGTGTGGACATTTTGTGGGTGTAATTTACCGCTGCCACACGGTGGCAGAATAGGGTAGCCGCTTATTCTCTCATCCCTATCGAATTAATTTTTACTGTTAATCTGCAGTTAACAGTGGCAGTTTAATTATATATATGATGATCATGCAATAGCCAGCAAGTATTGTCACTAGTTGTCTGTGACAAATATCTCGTATCTCCAATTTCATTTCAAATCTCCAATTCCAATACAACAGCAAGAGGCAAATGACTTGGAACAAGGACATCGCATACAAAGCATATACTGTAGCATAGCTATATGCTACAAAAATATGAACTTATTTCATTATATAAGAAAATAAATTCTAACAATATGAAATATATTTTCTATATCTAAAGATAAAGAACATTTTCATACAATTATGAGATGCTTTGTTTCCACAGATATTAAACTGGAAACTACATTCTTTAATTATTTAAAATCGTATTCATCCATATATTAAGCGATATTTATATTACAGATAAGATGATTGATTAGAGAAAATAAATATTTAATATAAACCAGCATTCATAAAACCAATATTGTTAGATGAATTAGTCTAAAACAAAAATTATCATACAGGTAGGCAATTATAAGGAACAAATACCTGGATTATCTTGTTACATTGTTCTTATAGATTGATTTGCCAATCCCTTTTGTTTTTCACTATTACATGAATAAGACATGAATAAAGACAAGCTTTTCATACAATTTGACTTTTGGATTGGACATACACTCATAATTGCGAATTCTGAGTAATTAAAACTCACATTTTTTTATTGACCCAGACACATTTCCTTTTGTGTGCCATATACATTTGTAAATTATGACTCAAGAACAGTCAGGTTATATTCCCTAGTGACTCTTTCAAGAACTAACAAAAAAACCCCAAAACATTCCACTACTGGATCTGTATTCAATATATACGCTGTACAAAAATGCTCACTTATTGGAGAATTTTTTTTTTGCGGGCAATAAAATAAGTAGTTCGCACTTGATATGAGCAAAAGACCATGAAAAGGATTATATTTTGTTTGCTAAAATTTGTTTTTTCTAAGACTTTGACCTTCACAAAACTAATATAATTATGAACCTGAGATAAAATTTTAAATTTGACCTGTTATCCCTAATATATGTGCCTTGGAACAATGGATAAGGTAAATTCCATAATTTAAATGACTTAATCACTCAGGAGAGAGAAAGAGAGAGAGAGAGAGAGAGAGAGAGAGAGAGAGAGAGAGAGAGAGAGATATTCATAAGTAAGTTAGTTTCTTCACAGAATAATAGAAGCCACTAACCAATTTCTGGCTGCGTTTGTAAGATATCTAAGCAGAAAGTTAACAGCTGCTTTATAAGCATGCAAGACATTTAATGTGAGTTACAGGCCCCCAAGTACTATTCCTCAGAGAAGACAGAAGACTGGGTTTCAGAAACTGAAGGGGGCCCCCGAGTGGCCGAGTCGTCTAAAGCGCTCACCGTTACGGATCACTGCTATCTCACCTCTGTCTGCGTCGGTTCAAGGCTCGGGTTTGGCCAATGTGGGTATGTGAGAAAGCTTGCCAGTAGCTTCTCGTGGGTCGATGGTTCTTTCAGGGGTTCTTCCTCCACCACTAATGCTGGCCGCCATGTATAGTCTCTCTTGTGCTGAAAAATGGCGTTAAACCTACAACAACAACAACAGAAATTGAAGCCACACAAATACCAGTTTGTTACTTTGTGAAAAATGGGGTCATTATGAAAAAATGGAGACCACCTGATGTACCTGCTGGTGATGAGTGGTCAGTGAGCAATCAAACTGTTGTTCCTAAGTTGTGTAGAGAGGAAATTTATAGTCTTGCCCATAAAACTCCTTAAGCTGGTCATTTTGGTGTCAGTAAGACATATCAAAAGATCCTGAATCATTTTTATTTGCCGAAAATTACAAGTGATGTTTGTAAGTACCATAGATCTTGTCACACTTGTCAAATTGAAGGAAATCCCAATCAGGAGATATCTAAGGCACATCTGCAACCTATTCCTACATCTGACCATTTGACAAGCCATTTGGCAAAAAAATGGTAGACTGTCGGTTCCTTACCTATTACCAAGTCAAGCAACCAATACTTGTTGACCATAATGTGTGCGTCCTCAAGATTTCCATTGGCTATTCCTTTGAAGAATATTAAAGCAAAAACTGTTCTAAAAGTTTAGACAATGTTTTTTTAATACTTTTTGCTTCCCCAAATCTATCCAGCAATTTTATGTTTATTTATTTCCAACAACTTATGCATAAATTAGACATCCAACAATTTAATTTGTCTGCATATCACCCTGAAAGTAGTGGGGCTAGCACAAGACCGTCTGAAAACACTCTCACCTACCCAGGATACATGTATACAATTTTATTGAATCAAACCTTAAAAAAGACAGTGATCAGTAAAATCCTGCATTGTATAATTATAGAGTAAGATCAGGAAAGTTTTTTCCCCATATTGGTAATTATCACCAAATGAAAGACTCCATGACTACCCTGAAACAGCAAAAGACTGTCCCCAAACACCCTCAACTACCCAGGATACATGTAGGCAATTAAATAAAATCAAACGAAATAGAAAGACAGTGATCAGTAAAATTCTATCCTGTTTAATTATCGAGTAAGATCAGTAGAGTTTTTTCTCTTGTTGATACTTGTTGAAGGAAAGACCCTAAGATTATCCCAAAACACGCTCATCGACCCAGGATACAGATATACAATTACAATAACTTAATGAAATATGCTGTTGTGCTGCATTCTCTCTCTCTCTCTCTCTCTCTCTCTCTCTCTCTCTCTCTCTCTCTCTCTCTCTCTTTGATCATAGATAATTCACTGAACTACTTTTATATTGCAAAAAGCAGCACACTTAATAAGTCGAAATCATGCGTCACTACATTCATATTTCAAAAATTCTTTAAAGTTTTTTTTTTAATCTTTAATGTGACAAAGAGCAGCTGAATAAATAGAACCTAAGGGTGCTATATTTATATTTTTAAAATTCTTGAACCAATTTTTTACTTTTAATTGGTTTGATAATTGTAAGAATTACAATAATTTACAATAAATAAAAGTAAAATCTCCTGTATTTTGTCTCCGATTATTTCCACTTTTAAGGACAAAAGTTTTAAAGGATGCAAACCAGTTTAAAAGCTCATTTTATGTTTTTAATACATTCAAAGGTTGAGGTTCTGTACATTAACAATGCAAATTAAGTATTGGAAAACAATCGTACACTAAATCTAATACTTCTTATCGCAAGTAAACATTTTTATCATGATACGATCATGATTTTCCACAATTTAATTATTTCGGCTTTTGCGATAAAATATGTTCCTAAATGAAGATTGTGATAATAATAAAACAAACCTTTAGGAATGCTTAATTTTTTTAAATGTCATTTTCCCTATAAACTTTTTTATGTGCTATTGATGTTGCTTTGAAATATATTATTTTAGCCGGAGCTTATGTACATTAGTATCACAGGAAAATATAGATGTCTGTGAGGTGCGTCAAAATGGATGACGTACAATACGGGCCTTACAACCAGGGGTCGTCTGATAAAAGCGCGTTAAGAAGAGTACGAGGGAATATATCATTGTCATTTCTGATCCTTACTTTGCTAAATTAACTACTGTTTCCAAAATAATGAGAGATATCACTAAGAACTAGATTTCTTAAACGGTGAAAGTAAATATTTAAGTGCGTCAAAACTGGGGTTGAAGAAGATGGACCACCCTGCTGTAGTGTATGGGTTTTTGTTTTCGTAAGGTGCTATAAATCACTTAGATCTTCGAGAAAGCACATGGTTTTAGAGAACGATTAAAACTTATTGCTAACGTACACTTTAAAAAAAGGGACTGAAAGAGTTACAATGTTTATCGACACAAAATAAATGCCGTAAAGCTTCGTGGGGAGCATTAATTACTTCTGGTAAAGGAA
>JAECUM010020903.1:0-60128 GCA_016617855.1 Megalonaias nervosa
ATATATATATATATATATATATATATATAATATATATATATATATGTTCACATTTCTGGAAAGGCACGAGCTTGATATATGATAAATTACTCAATTAAAGAAAATCTGCTTAGGATAGAACTTTACGAAACGATACATACAACGCATAGTTAAAAAAATATGAAAATAACGAATGATACTTAAAATTGCATACATATTTAATTTCGTATCAATTATCTTTTGCTCTTAAGATCTGTTACCCTTCTCGTATAAATTTCGTTGCTCAATTTTACAATGGCAATACAGCCAAGCATTCTATTGCGCTGACTTGGAGACCCGAGCCAGATATTTGAATGCAGACACATATGTATATAAATACCTGGAACATTTGTGGCACGTTGTGCGCATGATTTGCAACAAATCCTCCTAAAATTACCATTAGCACAATTATTGGGAGCGGCACGGATGATGTCGGCACATGTTCGACCATTGTCTACGACCCCAATGGTATCACCATATAAACAATCTTCTGCAAAATGATACGTAATAATATTTGTCAATACAAACATGTGTTTTGTGCCATACCAATTTTCGTATATATATATATATATATATATATATATATATATATATATATATATATATATATATATATTTTATTACAAAATAACTACATATACGAGATATTACTATGTAAGATCCCATACTTCTCGCTGGCTCAAAGATAATGGTGCTCCTATTTTGATATCAAACAAATTGTCAACAGTAAAATCTCAAACCGAACAAAACGAACATTTTTACTCTGTTTCAGCATTCTTCAGACTTTGCTTTATGCAAATAGCCGATCGTAAACTAAAGTACCCTGATAAGTCTCATTCCTAAATCTTAACTCTGACTGCTTTGGTTAAAGAGTTGCTTTTTACTTCACAAGGAGACTAGCATAAACATACGGAGCTATTTTTGCACATCCTTTACCTGACAAGAAAGAAATTAAAATGATCGATTCAAAACCTGCACGTCCTCTTCATTGAATAGCTGTTTGTTATCCAAAGAAAATAAAATGTATTGTTTTAAAATAAAATCTAGCGACGAATATAAATTGTACTAATAGAATATTGAATTGAATTTACTGCATTATTTCAAGCAGTATCAGTATCCATTTAAATCAAAATGATTTCGGCCATGTTTGCTAACGCTGACAATAACACCGCTGTTGATTACACGATAATGATAGGCAAACATCTGCTAACCTGGTACATTTGGAACAGCCGATGATGCGACACAATGACCTTCGACGCACCACTGAATAAAATGTGGGAGATGATAATTTTTTTTTACAGATTCTTTTATACTATGAGTTTGAATTATGTTCTCATGTTTCACATTAGTTATTAAATGACTACACTTCAATGGACAGTCAGCATGCAGAGTACTTACAATTACCGTGACCCAACCCGTTCCTGTTTAAGAAGGGAGAACATGTTCAGACCACATTAGTATAGGTTATTAGAGACTGTCCCATTTAGCAACACAATATGTACATTCGGATCAATGATATTCATTATTGTATAAACTCAAACTTATATAAAATGGTCACTCTAAAGACAAACTATAAATGGAAATTAGAGAAAGGTGGCCTTTATATCGCGTTTTTCTTTATTTTGTTCTTTATTTTTTTTACTAGTCAGACCATCAAATAACAATCAAACTCGGTCATTTATCTTATCAATATCCAGGTGTGAACCAATCTGCCTGAACTCCAACATTCATTAGTAGAGTTAGTATGCACAAATAAACGTGAATAGTTGAAACAGCCTAGGGCTATAATTGCCTTTAATAATGAAGTATAATAACGATAAATGAAAGCGGATTTAGTTGAAATACAGCCATAACTGTGTTGTGCTACGTAAATTAAAATAGGGTGGACCCAACAATCAGTCGATATACCTCGGTTAGCTGCGATTCAACATTAACGGAGGAAGGTATGGTACAGAAACACAAGTATATGCGCTTGAAAGTCAGGAACTATAACTCCTATAAGCTATAATGCAGAACACTGACGACTAAAATTTACAAGATCTTATCAATATTAGGACGTATGCTGAATTCGGTTCAAATGCAATGGTAATTACGGAATTTATTTTGAAAATACAAAAGTGGCTGTATTTACTAATCGGGAGTATAATTCCGCTAAACGATGATATTTAATATTGGCAAATAAACCCACCCATGATCTAGTTCTTAGTAAGCCACACGCCAAATTTGACTGAAATGCAAAACTAATTAAGGGAGTTATTATGCAGAAACGAATGTATGCAATTCGTACAAAATGATGTAGAATGCTAATAACTGAAATTAGCCTGGATCGTGTTATCAAGCAGTCTACTAAATTGGATTGAAATCGAATCATAAATATTGGAATTGTTTTGAAGAAAACCCAAAGTAGATGGACTCAACAATGTTGAACACTGACATTGTTAAACATATCTGAGACCTAACAGATGTCAAAGTGGCCGTAAAGTTTGGATGCAATCTAATAATAATTAAGGATGTTTTGGTGCAAAATCAAAAGTGAGCGGGTCTGAGGATCAGGAACTACAAATCCACTAAACGATAACACAGAAGTCTGACAACTTGAATCATCTCTAGTTTGAAGCAGCATACTAAATGTAGTTTAGATGCATTAGTCAATAAAGGAGTACTTTGCAAAAGTAAAAAGGATGGGTCTGATAATCGAGAGATACAACTCAACTAAAGGATAACATTTGATGCTGACAACCAAACTCTCCAAAGACTCGTGAATAGCAAGCTGCATACCATATTTTGTTACAATGTATCAATAGTTAAGGGGGTTCTTGTGTGAAAATGAAAACGGGTGATTCTGACATTTAATGGCTTCAACGTTGCCAACTGATTACTTACAACCATGGGAATCATACTTACCCAAGGGGCATTATCGGTATCTAGATGTACATGAAATTCGGTTTAAATCTAATAATAATGTTTTTACTGTGAGAAAAGAATAAGCGGATGGGTCTGATAATTAGCAGCTGTAACTCCATTAAACATAGAACGCTCCACAAAACTGAGACTAGCGCAAGGACGGACAGATGCAAGAACGGAAATGACTTATTTAATATCACACCTTTGATATGATAAGTAAGGCACAATAAGTCCAACTGGCAGCCAGGTATTTAAAACAATTAGAATTAAATATACGAAAATTCGCCCTAATCATGGCCAGTATGATATAGTTTAACGGGTCAGTAAATTAAAATAACCTGAAATAACAAGACAAATCTAATCATTGGCACACTAATTTGTGTTACATAATAAGTACGAAACATGGGAAATGCATGTTGCATTGTTAAATAGCATGATACAAAATAAGGTTCATTGATATCATCAGTTTTAAATGCACCTTTCACATCCTTTTGTCAACACATAGTTATAAGGAAGAACCGATAACTAGGATTACCTTCTCTACTTATAACAACCATGCACTCAGCGTTTGGGAATAAGTGCAATGGTTAGAACCAGCACAGTAAACCGATGCACTTAGGACGTAGTAATTCTGTGGATCAACCGTTGTAAATGTTTACAGTATTAGGTACAAATATCAGCCATACTTTAAAAGATTCTAAGCAAACCTCCTCGGTAATTCGTGCAAGTATGACATAGCAACCGAGTTGATTCATAATCATGTGACAAGTAAGATTTTAAAAAGCAAAAGGATTTTTATTTTGTTTGTACTGGATACTAGAAAAGCCATACAGTTAAATGATAACCGTTCTTAAAGATTGTGCTTTTTCCAGCAAATATAGAGATTACGCCGGTTAAATTATGAAAATATATATCTTTCCGCTGAAAAGACCTGCGATGAATTCCAATCAAATGATAGATGACCCCCCCCCACAAATCAAGAATATTTACACTATTTTAAAACATGGTGACAAATTTAAATATAACAGCTATCACACCTTCTGACTGATACCTGTGCATTTTACTTCAAACCCAATCTTCCAAGTGAAGGGTGAAATCCGCTATTCTCGTTTCATTCGTTGCTGCCAGATATAAAATTTCTTGAGCTCTGCTGGATATGCATAAGCAAAATGAGTCACCAATGAACTAAATACATAAACGCTTATATATCTATGCAAGTGATCTCTTATTGATAATACGTTGTTAAGTGTATGTACTTTAATTACTTGTGTGTTAGGTTTACATATTTTTTAATTCATTACATTATTGTAATGATAACTTTATTCACTGAATTTGATATTTTTTTTGGGGGGGGAGTTTATTCTTCTGTTTTGACCTGATAAAAACGCAATTCGATTGCTAAATTGTATTTTTAGCTCACCTAGTGCCTGACCTTGGTTGAGAAGCTTGTAAACACTAAGTTAAAATGACTGGTTATTACCAAGGTCATGTTCGGTCCACGTGTTAGCCATGTTGAAAACAGCCTTTTTTATTATTCATTTCCAGCCTGAGAATCTGATTTTTAGATAGGGTTATTTTAGGCTACGTGCTAAATAGCATATTTTCTTTTTATTGCGCTGTTCGGACAGAGTGATCACGTGATCCATCACGCGCGTCTGAAATTGCGTTTTTAGTTAGGTTAAAACTTAGTTCATAGTGATTTTATAGTCAGTTGTAAATCATACCTTCAGGCTGAAAGGTATTCCTGTTGTTGACATTTGAATTGAGTTTTCTTATTTAAAATAATTTATTTTTCCTCGAAATTAAGTGCTTCTTCATCAAATTCTTGGACAGAGACATTCACTGGAAATTCTTTGGAATTCTAAAGCCGGAATATTATTCTTGATTCACAAAATTCAACGAGGAACTTTTGACACATCAATACTGCATTCATCTGACGTAATCGTCCGCCAGCTTGAAACTTCATCGGGATTCGAACTAGGATTCATTTAGGACGTTTTAGTGATAGGACTTATATTTTTAGATTCCAGGATTAATTTTTGGATTATATTCACAAACTGTAAGTCTTTTTTCATATTTTTACTGTGCTTTCTAGGGAAATACATTATTTTTGTTAAAATTTACAAAGCTTGTTGGTTTCACTCTTTTCTTTTGCTACTTTCGAACGAGCCTACACGTAACAACGTGTAGACTATACATATGGCGTCCTGACTTACAGAGTGAGACTATTGCGGCCCTTCCGCCAGTTTGGGCGTTTATGATAAATTCGTATATATAATAATTCCCTGTTATGAAAACTCATCTTGGAAAGAGACCCAATGTTGTTTTGAAAAAAGATTGCTATCAATATTTTGATTATAATGCTATGAATGGAGAAAACCAGATTTGTTGTAATGAAATCTTCATAAATCGATTTTCATAAAAATTTCTTTGAAACTGACTTTCACATCTACTGCCGTTCTTACATTGTTATTTTGACCAGTCTTTCCTGTACCTATTTATTGCTCGACCGATAACGTATATGCAACTTTGTCATAAACTAATGCAAAGGTTTCTTACATACATCCAGTAAGAGAGAAGGATAAATAAGTACATAACATACGTACTCTGCCTGCCATTTCTCCGAATACAGACTGTCGATAAGTGACTATATTGGAAGAGAAAATCTGATTCATTCATGCAGTCCTCATGAACGGTCATATTAGATCAACCTTCCGAGACGATTTTACTCCGGCTAACATTAAAGAATATAAAAATTACTACGTTTTTGTTTATGGGTTTTACGTCTGTTATGTTTTTAATTTTAAGATTATTTTACAGCCTTAACTTTCAGTTCAACACACTGGCCGGTGTTAATTACTATTCAAACACCCAAGTAAGGAATAATTTGTTCGATGCACTTGAACTGCCTGTACAGTCGAAACGTATGCGAAGTTAAAACAGCACAAAAAATAACAATTCGTTATCTTTCTTGAGTTCAAAAATAAGATGAACTCCGGCACGTTCAATTTAAATTTCTTCAACTTAAAATTTTATTTTTATTCACTGTTATCATCATTTATGTATGCATGTACGATAGCAGGGATTATCAGTAAAAAAATAGCGACCAGTTAGCTTCTGTGGGTGAAATGATGCAATAGCTAGAGCCGACACTCAGTCACATGCGTGTCAAAAGCAGGTTTACCGCAGGTGGGGAACAACTGCATCTTGTGCATGTGCTGAGTGTAGTAATTCTTCAAATATCTTCGTTGTTAACTATTAAACTATTGAGCTAAATATTTTACAACACCTTTAACCTTCTGGAACTATTATACGATAGTATGTCCAAGAATAATCTGCAAATCAAGTCAGGTCATAAAATGCTGGAAATTGCAAATTTGCTTTCCAAAGATAGCAAACGGACTATAAGCTGGCAGCATTGATTCTGGTCACAGTTAATGAGACTGTGAAGCTGATAATTTAGAGTGACTGAAAATGTTGGAGGTCTTAGTAAAATAATTAAATACCTTTCCATGTCCACAGGGCGTGCCATCTGCTGCAATTATCCCTTCACATAGGTCCGCATTTTTGAGATCGTCACAATAAAGGTTATTGCATATTCCATTAAATGTTTCGTTGTACAATGCTGCTCCCTAAGAAAAGAAGACAGACATGGTATTGAAAGAGACGGATGTACAGACATATTTATAATAGGTTGCACTGACATGAAATTAATTAATATTCTTATGTTAGGGACACAATGTGTATTCCTCTCTAATCAAAATGTTGATGGAAGACTTTATATCTTCAACTTTTAATCGTGTTTTATGCCTATAATAGGCTAAATTATAAAGCTCTGGCACATCTTAATTTGAATAATGTATTAGTTCTTAATGGATCAATTTGTTTTATTTAATTCAGAGTTTCTTATAACTTCTTCCGCCACAAAAGGGCAACAATTGACGCAATCAATTGAAAAGAGAAAAGAGGTGAAGAGAAATTGTCCCCTCAGAGGTTGAGGAGACTACCGCAAACTCTACATGAAATGTACTCCGCCGGTCTTTTAATTTATTTGATTGACCGTGACGTTTAGTTACTATGTGCAAATTAACTCGATCCCATATGTAAACTTTTTATCTTCTTCGGTTCGAAACGATTGCAACCTTTGAACTTCACGATGTAAAATTAATAAACTTATTGTGTTTAGTTAAATTCTATTATTTTGGGACATACGGTGATCTTGATCGCTTTTCACTTTTTTACTTTAGCGGGTTACAATGATCATGACATTCGACCTGTAGATACACAGCTTAATAGAACCCTTTGTAACTTAAAATTCAACTTTCAAGTGCTTGCTTGATTAAAGTATATGAAGCAGAATGCAAGATATATATGCAACATAAACCCCTCTGCCATACCTTGGATTGAAACTAATAATTACTTTAAACGACTCTAGTGGACGCATATGTTGGTATGGGACCATATACAATGAAACAAGAAATCAATTACCCAGCAGAACTTGGATGCTGCCCCAAATTCAGTTGCACATTGTACATCTGGGTGTTTAGCAAGGGTTACATGGCCGTCTGAAATTATAATTTTATGAATGGAATGATATTTGGCATGTTACTGTTAGAGTATATGATGATTAAGAACAATAAGTAACCATATAATTTCGGTCTGTAAGTGTACTTGCTTATCGTCCTGACCATTCAATTGGCGAATTTATTCCCATAACAAGTATTTAACGAATATATATATACTACAAATAATAAAGGTTAGAAAGTTTTTAATTCGTATTCCACGGAGATGCGAACCCAGGTCCGCAAGTAAACGGCACCCATAGCCTTGCCTGCACACACCAGCCCATATTCCATCACGACTAAGCACACATCACCAATAAATGAGGCTACTTAATCGGTGTTATATGCACTCGTGTGTAGCAGACACACTTGCATGACCACGCAATAATTGATCCTCATCTATCTACACAGTCATTCCGGATACCTATGAAAGAAATCAAGCTATATAGGATTAATTATAGAGAATTATAAATATACACCAGACAGAATCTCATTAGAGTAGTTTGGTTGCTTGGTTAGTTGAATTTTAACGGCGCACCAGCACTATGAGGCTATTTAGCGCCATACCAAAGGTTATATCTTTCATCATTTAAAAGTGGTAAAAGGTTTCGTATCGACCAGCGATACGAAACCAAACAGTTGAAGGTAAAACGATAAAATGGTAACGGTGATAAATAAATAAAGTTGCCCGATCAACGGGGAGTGCAAATGATGTATGACAAAGAAAACAGATGAAAGGTAATTAAAATCTAACGACAGTATATATAGAACATAAAACTGTTCAAGGTGATGGAATACAAGCTATAGCTTATGATAAATATTTACTTCCTTCAGGAAGTCTATAATATAAGAAATGCTAACTGTATCAAAGAGCTCCCTAATGTCATGCACATTGTAATAATGATTACGCGTAGCTTGGAGGTCGAAACACTCCAACATAAAGTGCTTAACAGTGAATGGTTCATTGCAAGATATGCACTCTGGTGGGTCTTCTCCATTTAGTATATAGGAGTGGGTTAAATAAGTGTGGCCGATTCGAATTCTTGCAATGACTACCTCCTCCCTACGGACGGCTCTGTAGGAAGGAGTCCATTCTCCTAGGGTTGGCTTGATGGCATGAAGTTTGTTATTCACGGCATCATTCCATGATGCCTGCCATTTCTGACGTAAACAGTCTTTGATACTACGTTTAAAATCAGTATACGGTGTTTTAAAATCAGATGGTTCTAGTGATAGGGCCATTTTAGCAGCGCGGTCTGCTTTGTCATTACCTTTAATTCTAATATGGCTGGGTAACCAACAGTATACTATATTGTGGGAGGTACTCAGCTCAATATGTTTAAGGAGGACATTAGCTAATAATAGATTCTCCAGTTTTCTATTATGTAGTGACTGAAGTACTGATAGTGAATCGGAGAAGATGATGCTATTTAAAATATGCCTGCTTTCAATATATTGCAATGCAAGGTCTATTGCTCTGATTTCGGCTGAAAAAAATTGATGTACCATTTGGCAAGCGAACTTTTGTTGTGTGTTTTCCACTAACGAAGGCTGCAGCAGCCTTTTCCTCATCTTTTGATCAATCACTATATATTCTTGTATAATTTTCAAATTGGGCGATTAGTTCATAGTAAGAGTTGTGGAAGATAGAAGGGTTTGTCTCCGATTTGTTTCCATCGTGTAACGTGAAAAGTACCGTTGGTTGTTGAAGTAGCCAGGGAGGTGTTTCGGAGACGGTCGTTTTCAGAATTTTTAAAAGTTCAATTTTAGTACTGTCAAGGCATGGTAATATTCTAATGCCAAAGGTAGGTGTGACGTTTGGTTTATTGTCATATAAGGTTTTATATTTGGGTTCAGAAACAGCCGAAAAAGCAGGGTTCAGAGGGTTTGATCTTAATTTAAGAGCATACTGTGCGGAAAGCATTTTTCTACGTTGTGATAAAGATGGTTCGTTCGCTTCAACGAGTAGGCTTTCACACGGGGATGTCTTAAATGCTCCCAGAGCAAATATTATTCCCTGATGATGAATTGGGTCTAGCATCTTCAGATAGGATTTCCTAGAGAACCATAGACAACGTAACCATAGTCTAATTTCGAGCGAATAAATGTTCTGTATAAACTGAGCATGACTTTCCTATCAGCACCCCAGTCAGTGTGCGCTATTACTTTAAGTAAATCTAGAGACTTCAAGCATTTAGCTTTCAAATTCTTCTGGTGTGGAATAAAGGTCAGTTTTCTGTCGAAGATAATACCTAAAAATTTTGCTTCCTCAACAACTATAATAGGTGTTCCTTCCAGCGTGAGTTTAGGTCCATCATGATGTCTTCGTAACTGACAGAAATGCATACATACAGTTGTTGATTTCGAGAATTTGAAACCGTTAGTATTGGCCCAATTTTGAATCTTCTTGATATTTTGCCGTAATTGTCTTTCAATTGTATGCATGTGCTTGGATCGGTAACATATTAAAAAGTCATCAACATATAAGAGCAATCCACACCGGGAGTCAGACACTTGGTGATGCTATTAATTTTTATGTTGAAATACGTCACGGATAAAACACTGCCCTGGGGCACACCCATCTCTTGATCGTGCATATCAGAGAGGGTGGAGCCCACTCGTACCTTGAATTCCCTGTCTGAGAGGAAGTTTGATATGAAAGAGGGCAGTCGGCCTTTTAGACCCAGATCGTGCAGGTCATTTAGTATTCCATACTTCCACGTTGTGTCATAGGCCTTTTCCAAATCAAAGAAAACCCCTGCTAAGTTTTCCTTCTTGATAAAAGCGTGGCTAATAAATGTTTCCAGTCTAACCAGATGATCATTGGTACTACGACCACAACGAAAGCCACTTTGGAAAGGGGATATTAAATTGTTGGTTTCCAAATACCCTACAAGCTGAGAATTGATCATTCGTTCCATTGTTTTGCAAACGCAGCTAGTTAATGATATAGGTCTATAGTTGGTAGGATCTGCGCTATCTTTGCCTGGTATGGGAATTGGTATTACTGTTGCTTCTTTCCAAAGTTTTGGTATATTACCTGTAATCCATAAATCATTGAAGATTTCTATAAGAACTGTTAAGGATGGTTCTGGAAGGTGTTTCAAAAACTGGTAATGTATATCGTCAGGCCCAGCGGATGTATAATGGCCTTATTCAAAGATTCCATAAGCTCCGACAATGAAAACGGTTGGTTATAACTCTCTGAGTTATTCGATGTGAATTTCAACCGTGTGTTTTTCTTTTTGAGCTTTCAATCTTCGGAAAGCTTCTGAACAATTAGACGATGAGAAATGTTTGGAGAAACAATCGGCAAGTACATTAGCTATTTCATGTTTGGTATTGAAATTGTTATTATTTAGCTTCACATGTCGGAAAGAATTGTATTTTCCCTTCCCATTTATTTTGCGATTCGTGTCCCAAACTTTCTTTATTGAGGAACGAGAATTTAAAGTTGAAACATATTTTTTCCATGATGTTCGTTTATTTTCATTAATTATGCGGCGAGTTTTGGCCCGAAAAATACGGTACTGAGTTAAATTTTCGGGCGTTGGACGATTATTAAATTTTTTCAGTGCTTCTCGGCGTTGTCTAATGGCTTCTTTACATTCTTTAGTGAACCACGGTTTTTGGGTTCATTTACAGTTCGGCGAGGACTTAGGAATGGATTCTTGTGCAATCTCAATTAAAACAGATCTAAATTATCGAATAGGATCATTATCGTTTAGGACGGTATTCCTGTTAAGTCTAGCTGTACAAAGTGTTTCAAATTTGGCCCAGTCAGCTTTCTTTAAATTCCACTGTGGAATCGTGTCATCAATTGTAACGCTGGTGTTCTTAAGAGAGATTGGAAAGTGATCACTGCTGTGAAGGTCATCAGCGACCTTCCAATTATAATCCAAAAGTAGTGAAGGAGAACAAATTGTTAAGTCGATACATGTGTATGTACCAGTTCCTGGGTGCAAGTACGTCTGAGACTTGGTATTAAATAGACACAAGTCGTGTCTAGTAATAAAATCTTCAACCTTTTGGCCCCTGTCGCTTATGTAATTTGATCCCCATAAAATGTTATGGGCATTAAAATCACCGAGGAAAACAAATGGCGCGGGAAGTTGTTGAACAAGCGTGTCTAATTCATTTCATAATAAGTTGGTGTTTGGTGGTATGTAAATAGAACAAAATGTAATCACTCGATGTAGAGTGACACTCACAGCAATGGCTTGCAAATTTGTGTTTAAAGGGATGATTCTATGTGGGGCTCTATTGTTCACAGCAATAGAAACCCCTCCCGAGGCCCTGTCAACGTTCTGTAAGTAGGTGTTAAACAGGGAGTAGTTTTTAAGTGTGATGTTGTCCGTATTTTTTAAAACGGTTTCCTGAAGGCATATTACTGCTGGATCATATTCGTTTAAAAGCAGAAGAATTTCATTGTAATTGGTTCTAAGTCCTCGACAGTTCCATTGTATGATGGTATTCTTCATTATAAGATTAGAGTGGAGATTTTGGAGCTAGGTTAGACTTTTCGCGGAGATAGTCTGTATGATTATTTCTCTGGAGGAAGTACGGGGGTGATTTTTTTGTTAGGTTTGGAGCTACTTTGAGGACAGGGAGCAGTATCTTCTGGATCCATGCTCTCAATGTCCCCAAACCTGTTATAGAGTTTGATGGGGTCATCTGACCCCTTTTGCTGCCTATTTCCGTGAGATCTATTTTTACTCTTTGGTGACTTCGGTGGTGGGGTATTATTAAAAGTTGTTTGGGTAAATGCCGTGGTTTTTTGTGCTTGGTAATGGGGGGTGTTAGAGCGAGGTGTTGACTCGGGTGGATCTGTCTGTGTTTGAGCGTCCTTCGATGCTTTAGGATTGTTTTACCTACAGTGGAGAAGGATGGGCCAGTAGGTGATGTTTTTGCCTGTACAAGCTTTCTGGCCTCTGGATAGGGAATGTTGGATGTGTATTTAACCCTCTGTATTTCCTTCGTCTGTTTCCAGGTATCACATTCCTTGTAATTGGCGTGGTGCTCTTTTCCACAGCTCACACAATGCGGAGTTGCTCTACACTCAGCTTCCTGGTGAGAGTGGTCTCCGTATCGGCCACATATCTGGCTTTTTGAGCAACGATCTTCGTGATGGCCATATTTCTGACATTTATTGCATCGAAGGGGGTTAGGTATGTAACTCTCAACCTTCACTTGCAAAAAAACAACCTTGACCACTCTGGGTACTGCTGGCTTGTTGAAGGTGAGTACGAATGTGTTGGTGTCCTGCAGATTGTTATTACGTTTAATTCTTATTCTGCGAACTGCAGTGACACCTTCGTTTTTCATCCCTTCGATGATATCTTTGTCGCTTACTCCTGCCAAGTCCCGACATCGAATCACGCCTTTGGACGAGTTGAGTATTGTGTGAGCGAATGAGGTCACCGGAATATCGAAAAATGTCTTCATTTTCCGGTCTGACCTCGTCGCTCACATTCAACAAGTAGGCAGCCCGATTTCAACTTCTTTACACTTTTTGGTGTACCAATAATACCCGTAATTGTTTTTTCAATAACAAACGGAGAGAGTGAGACTAGCGGTTTTGAGTCGTCTGTAGATTGTATTACCATGAAGCGTGGAAATGATTCCACACCACATGGTTCGTCATCTGAGTCAGATCCAGTTTTGGTACGCTTTAGTTGACTTTTTTTGGAAATATCCATGTTGGTGTATTTAACATTCGGCACCCGTGCTCCCCGCCCACCAAGGAACCCAACAAGGGGACACCTTTTAAGTGTCAGGGGTACACAGATGTTATACTCAGTAGGCAAATTCACCTCCTGATTCATCCCGTAAGATATACTCAGTCAGTAAAGATACCTCCCGATTGACCCGTTGAGCCACCGCCTTCTAAGAAGTTTTCTAAGACGTGGGAAAGGGAAATTTAAAGGGACAGAATGTAGGGGCAACGGTGGTATCAAGAGAGATACAAGGAGAAAGATAAAGAAAGAGTGCGAGTAACTAAAGACCTCCTAGGGCTCGGCGTGACCAGCGGATTTGTCGAGACCGGGCCCATCCCGACCTCCCGTCTAGAAGAAGCAGAGGCCAAAGTAGTGTATTGCATCGGAAAGCCTCTGCTCAACTACCAGGATCCTTTCCTCCTCCGACACGGGTCGCAACCCACGGCAAACAGGTTGCCTCTACTTAGTCGCCTCTTACGACACGTAGCGAGGAACGGCGGGCCAATTCTACAACCCCGGACCCGCAGGAGGGGGGGGGGGCTTTTAATATAGGCAGTCCCAGCGAATTTATGATTAGTATATCTCATATATAAGGGAATAGTTATTACGTACTTCGATTTATCCTCTTTCAGCATTTAACCCTTTGCGTTTGCGTCAAGCCTTGGAATAATGTGATTCCATCCGTCTGTTCTACCGCTCCGGTGACCTAGAGGTAGTAGTATAGGTATTTTGAGGTTCCTCTCTCAGGGACCCCCTACCCCTGCAAAACGTTATCCGTTAAAATTTTTGTCAGCAGCCTTTTTTAGCTCAAAATGATGACTTTCATATTTCTGACAAAATTTGTTTTGTCGGGGTAGGGGGTCTCTGAGATAGGAACAACTCAAATACCTATCCTACTGTTACAGTCCCTATACTTAATATTTTTATAGTTTAGACAAAATTAATTAGAGATTGAAAATATTATTATATAATGTCATTCTGTCAATCAAAGAGACATGTTGGATTTGATATGACAAACAAATTTTGTAAGAGATTGAATTCGATTAGAGCAGCCTCAAGTTATACTGGTATAAAAACTAAAATAATAAGCGATTGCATTAAAAAAGTTGGATATCATATATCACCAAAATATGGGTCAGTATGGTTATTCGCGACTGAAAATGATATGAGAATAGTGGGTTGGGCAGATGATGTGATGACATTTATTGACAATATGGTTGATATTTTATTTGATAATGATATTACTAAAGCTATACAAAATTAAACATCTACTGTTGTAACCCATTTTTTATGATAATCTTTTTCATATCTGCTGACTCTCATTGGTAGAATGTCTGCTAACATACTGTCAATAATACGGAACTCGCGTATTAAATCGCCCATATCATATTTTATACCCCGCAAAAAAGATCGTATTTGATCAAGTAATTTTTCATAGGTGATACTTGCTGTTTTACAAGCATTTTTTATTAGTCGCAAGACGAGGCTCAATTTTTTTACACGCTGTTGCAAGAGAAACACCGACACCAGATATTATTAACAAAAACGGATAAATGATGCTCCACTTGAAATTATACCGGAGCTAGTCATTAACAGTGGCAAATATGATATCACTCGAAGTATTCTGTTATAGTATTTGTAACATTTTTTTCACGCACCAAAGTTTTTTATGATAATATCTGTAACGTTGCATTAGAGCGTCTACATCTTGTTTTGGAATTTTTTCTGAAATGTGATTAAAATCAACTATATTTTTTTTCATTCTATAATATATGTTTACAGATTTTATACAATAGTGCCAGTCCCTGGGTTTGATTTATTATAATTAACTTAATCGAGGTGTTTCAGCAACAAATTCCAGACACCACCAGTAAGACGTTGAGGTTACAAATTTTTTATCAGATGGTGCCAGTAGAAATATTTCTTTGGGATCTTTATTTAATATAATAGATACAGTTCCAGAAAAACTATCGATTGAATGACGCCATAGATATGTGGTAAATATACTAAATTTTGCACCGCTAAATATGGACAGCCTATATACTCCAGTGACTTCTGCAGTATGTTTGATAGTGTTATTTTGCGGTGTCCATGTTGCTGATCCTGATGCTACTGTGTATACCATATTGATGATCTGCTTGTGAGGCATTTTGATCAGATTCGTTTTTTCAATGATATTAGGAATTCCGTTAATAATATCGCTTAATTTTATGTTAATTTCAGCAAGTTTAATATCTAGAACCGCTGGATTTCCAAAAAAATCATTAATAGATTTGTTTATATTTCTACGAAAATTTAAAAACGTTTGTACGTGATTAGAAAAATCAGTTTTAATAATGTTAATTCCATCGTTTATTAGAATATTAATATCGTCGACGTATTTTTTTGTTACAGCGTCAAAATCTGTTTCTGGTGCTTCTGAGATCATTGATACCATTATTGTTCATATTGAGAAATGCGCGCATTATACCACCGCGCACTAACATATACTTAGATTCTTGATCGTCGACGTATTTTTTTCTTGCTGCGTCTGATTCTGCAGCTGGGTCTCCAAGGTATGTAATTTTTTTTCCTGACATATTGATATTACCTGTAACTGTCCCACCTATTTTATCAAGTTTATTATCATCAACATACTTTAACTGCAAATAACTTACCGCTTGAGTTTAAGTCTGCTGGTGGATACCTGGTCTCCAAATTTATCATTTTTTTTCCTGACATATCTAGGTTACCGCTTAAAGTTCCACCAGATTTATCTAACTTGCTGTCGTCAACTGATCTTAGTTGTGCATAATTAACAGCTTGTGTATCAGCAACTATCAGTGGCGGATAATTTATTTCTAAACCTAGTACTCGTTGATTTGACATAAACAGGTTTACCGTCATTGTGTCTCCAGATCTTTTTAGATAGCCTGATAAATCAACCTTACCGTCTGTTGTACTTTCAGTTTTTGATGTTGAATCTCCTACTAATGTTCCAAATTTTGTATAATAGCTCATTTACTTCTAGGAGATAATTTTAACTACGATCGCGTTTATATTTACACGATTAACCCGCAGCAAGATAAGTACGAGCTACTTAACAATTATAATAACAAACTTCGTGATTATCTTGAGGCTGGCGAAGATTTTTTTATTATCAAACAACCAGAAGAACTCGCTCCAGTTAATCAACTTGATTCGTCCGAACACAAGATAGTTGTTTTTGATGATATTCCGCTAAAGAAAGAGGAAATGAATAAAATAAGATCATATTTTTCACTGTCGCGAAATAAAAAATGTAATTCTATGTATCTCGCCCAGGGTTTTTATAATGTTGACAGATTTATTAGGCGAAATACTGGTTGTTTTATATTATTTCCAGAACTTGACAATGTCGATGTTAGAAATATCGCGAACGAGCAATGTGGTGATGTAACAAAAGATAAATTTATTGAATTATATCACCAAGCAACGGCAAATAAATATGACTTTTTTTGTTTGATAAACTAACAAATGATACGAGTAAAATGTTTCGATGTTGTATTGAAAAATATCTACAGTAATTTTTATGCAAAATAGTATATAATTAATGGAAAGACAAGCAAAGTACAGAAAACATATAGAAAATCTAAAAAATCTTGCGCGGTCTCAAGCAAAATTTAAGCAGCAAGTACAGCAAGCACGACGTGGCCAAGTGGTTGCAGCAGAAACAACAGCCGCCGCTCTTAGACCAGTTACTGAAGCTTTACTTGGAAAACAACCTGAAACTAAACTATTTTCAGAAGAAGTTAAAAAAAATACAAGAAAAAGGTTTACTCGGACTAGTTAAAGAACAACAAGAAGCAGCTGCTGGAAGAATTATTACCAGATCTGATGCGGAAAAAAAAAAGGATTAGCTGAGGCACTTGTAGCAAATATCGCTGATCCTGCTGCAAGACAAGCTGAACTAAGAAGGTTGTTGAATAATCCACTGGAATTTCAACAAAGATTAGCAGAAGCAGTAGTAGTTGGACCGACTGAGAGAAGGTTAGAACAAAAAGAAAAACTTAGAATAGCAAGGGAAAATATAGAAGAACTTAGAAGAGAGAGGGAAATTGCAGAAGAAAAAAGAAGATTTGAATTTAATTTAGAAAATATAAATAGCAAAATAAGAGATAATGAATATGAAGATTTTAATAAAAAATATAACTTTAAGAATGTGAGAATACATGATGTTAACAAAGATGATTCTGAAGACAACAAAACAAAATTGCAAAATTAAAAGAAATAAAAAAGAGGGTGATGAGCATTTAGACAAGGTAGTTTTAGAAAATCAAAATTATTATAACGACATTAAATTATATCGACATGGAATTATCGCTGATCTTTATATTGAAGTCATTAATAATATAAGAAATAACCAATACAGTAGTCATCATAGTAGTGGTTTAAGTGCTGAAGCAAAATTATTAGAGAAAAGACCAGAAGAATCAGCATATACACTACCAGCTCCTATAATGACCGAAGAAGATTTACTAAGTTCAGAACGTGAATTTAAAAGAAATCGTGATGAATATAAAAACAAAGCAAAAGAAGAAAGAACATCAGAAGAATATTCTGATTTTATAGAAAAAAATGACATTTCTGACGCTGAAAATATGTATAATTGGGAAAAAGATAAATACAATAATCTCATTAAAAAATTAACTGATATCATAACACAAAATGTAGAAACTTACAAAGAAATTGATACAGCTCCAATGGAAAATATTGAAGACCGTTTTGAAAAAGCTAGAGATGCTGTTATTGCTGGTGTTTTTAAAAATGCTGCATCAAAATTTAGAGATAAAAAATATGCTGAAAAAGGAGGGTACACTTGTAAAAAATTATTTGACCATTATGATGATGATCGATTTAAAAACTTTTAGAAAAGGAAAAGACTGGAACTGGAGTTAGAATATTTTCATCAGTTACTGAAATGATAGGCAGATTAATGCTATTGATATCATCAAAAGAAGCTGGAAATGTTGGTGCTGAAATTGACAATGAAATTATTGACATACTTGATAATTTGAGATCAGAAAATTTATTGACATCTGACGAATACAAAACTTTACATCACGATTTGATATAATCGTGGCGATTTAATTTTATAACTTTGTGTAATGATTTAATATAACAATTTTATATTAAAAATGTCAGCAAAATTATTACTAGACTCTAGCCAATCTGATAAAGATAGCGCAATTTTTTCTGTAAAGTATATTCCGCCAATAGAACTAGATCGTGAGAAACAATATGAAATTGGACTAATTTCCTGCACTTGTTGGAATGCTATGGCTAATGTAAAAACTGGAGTAAACGATGAGTTTGCATTTTTAAACATGAGTATTGCTAGAGATAAATGGAAAAATTTTAAAATTCCACAAGGAGCCTACAACATAAATGATTTAAAAAAAAACAATAAAAGAACTAATAACAAAAAGTGGTGGTATCGCTGATAGTTTTGAGCTTACATCAAATTATAATACGTTACGCGCCAGAATGACATTAAAAAATATAACAGTTGCTATTTGGATGTAAACAAGTATTGCACCACTGATAGGATTTAATTATGATACGTATCCTTCTTTTAATGAACCTCTTACATATGACGGCCAACTGCCTGTAAATATAACTGATGTAAACACAATATTGGTAAATTGCTCTATTGCATCTGGATCTTATTCAGCTAAAGGTAGTAAAGGACAAACGATATACAGTTTTTCACCAGATGTTCCGCCGGGATCTCTTATGCAAATTAGTCCACGTCAGGTTATTTATTATCCGTTAAACGTTGAAAATCAAATAACAGAAGTAAATATGCAATTGACAGATCAATCTGGACGACAACTGGATCTTAATAATGAAATTGTTACTTATTATTTACACCTACGCGAACAGTAAACATATTTTCTAAGAAAAGATTTTTAGTAATGCGAAAGGTTTGGAAGCAAAATTATGCAACATCAGATATAATGAAACAGAGAAAAAAAGTTAATCGAAGAAAAATAGTAGGAGGATTTTTGGGAAATATATTTGCAAAAATTATAGAAAATGCTCCAGGAATAGCTCATAAAGTTGCACCAATTGCACTTGACGCATCAAAAGCGTTTGCAACTGGAGCTGCATCTGCTGCTAGAACTGCCGTGGGGTAAAAAATAGCTGATAAAATAAAAGGCGATCCACAACGTGGTATACCGACAATCAAACAAGCTATTTCAGAAATCGCACCAACAAAAGAAACTCAACGCGCAATGACAACAACGACAAAAAAAAAATTTTTGTCACCACGAGGAGAACAAATTATACAAAAATTGATATCTAAAGTAACAACACCGAAATAATTTTGTATAACCTAATAAATAAAAAAATGTCTGTAAAAAATTATCTCGATTTAACAGAAACTTATGACACAGACGACACAATAACATAATTCGAATACGTTGAATATCTTGATGAAAATTCTAACGAACCTAATAAAGCTGGCGTCAGAACATTTAATACTCGAGACGAGGACGTATTTTTACTTCCTCATAAAGCAATGTTGGAAGCTCGTGGCCCGATTATGACAGCACCTGCCGCACCTGCCGCAATTGCAGTTGGAAGAGAAGTAGCTCTTTTAAATGACGGTTGGTGTTTATTTAAAAGTGCTAAATATCAGCTGGCCAATCAATCTATCGAAGATATTTCAGGTCCCTTACAAGTTGCAAGTACAATCTTAAATATTATTTCATTTTCCGACGACTGTTCCAGGTCAACTGCAACTAATATGATGTGGTTTAAAGATACTGGAACTGGTGATGCAGGTATTATTGCATCAGCGGAATTTGTTTTAGGAGGAGTAGCTATTTTAGTTGCTGTGGCTGATGCTGCCGCAAATGCTGTAACTGTAAGAGAATTTCTTATTGCTAATGCTGCTATGCTAGGTGTAGACGCACCAGCTGCAAACGCTAATGCAGACGCTACAAGAATCTCACTTATTTCAGCTTGTAATAATCTTAGTGTAACACCACCAGGTGCGGCAGCAACCGGCACTGAAATGTTAGCTCATATTAATAACATAATTGCTCATAACAGAAGAAATATACATTACAATGAGGGTTATACTAGGAGAAAGGCACTTGCAGCAGGATCACATGAAATTACAATGATGCTGCCACTAAGTACAATATTTAGCTTTTGCAGGTACTATAATAAGGTATTTCGTGGAGTTAAACGTACGCTTATTTTAGATCGATCAGAACAAAACGACTGCCTGTTTAGATCTGGTGGAAATAATGCACAATTTGTCATAAACAAACATGCACTATGGATGCCAGGAATAACTCCGTCTACCACTCAAATGGCGGAATTAAATGATATGCTGCAAAAACACACAAAGAGAATTTATTTTCAGGAACATAGAATATATCAACAGCAGTTCCGAATACCACCGACTACACATGGCGAGTTAGAACAACATCAAGTGAACAAAAGCCACGGCAATTATTTGTTGTATTTCAGAGACAAGCGCGATGTAATGACCAACAACAAAATAATGCGATATTTGATAACGCTAATGTTGGACGAATATATGCTAGTATAAATTCAAAACAATATCCGGAGCGGGCGATAGAATGCAATTTTGCAGATGATGATAATAAAAACATTACTAGACCGTACATGTATTTGCTCGACGTACTGCAAAAATATCAAGATGTTGGAGATGGATCTCAGATATCAGTAGAGGAATCTCGTACACTTTATCCGATATTTTATTTTGATGTTAGTAAACATAGCGAGCGAGCTGTAGACAGCACAGCTGATATTGAAATTACTTGGACACTAGGAGCAGCTCCAGCTCCAGCAGAGCAGTTAAACGTGTATGCGTTAGCAATAAGCGATAAATTTGTTTCAGTTGACTCTGTCGGAGGTAAAATGTCAGTCCAAGTTTAATCTGTAATCGTTATATAAGATGACAAAATATATTGTAAAATAAATATATTTGACAGATGATCAAGTTAAAAAATTAGCAGCTGCTGTTGCAAAACAGAGGCAGGTTTCATTAAAACTCAACCCTAACGCAAAAGGTACTTTAACAAAATTAATGTTAACCAAAAAAACAAGTAAATAAATACGATCGCAAAAGACCTTTTGTTTTAATTTAAGTGCTGCACAAATAACTGCAATGGCAAAACATGGCGGCTTCTTCGGTCCGGCATTATCTGTGATGGCCAGAACGTTAATACCTAAACTTTTTACCAGTGTTAGGTATATTAGGATTAGCAGGAGCGTCTGGAGCAGTATCTGGCGCAACGAAAAAGGCAGTTGAAGGCAGTGGTATAAATAAAATTTTCGTATGAATATCGATGGTAACAATTTTATGTGATTGATAAATATAATGCCTGAAAGAAAGACAACGACGAAAAAAAGACAACGACAGAGGCGAAAAGGGGGATTTATTCCAATAGCCCCGTTACTAGCAGGATTGGCGGGAAGTCTATTGCCAAATCTGTTAGAAGTATGACGAGGGCTACCGTTGCCAGGAACAAGGAGATAAAGTCTGCGTTAAGTAATTTTGATATACTTGATAAACTAAAAAAAAAAAAAAAAAATCAGTGGAGTTTATTCTAAAGACGAACTTAAGGCGATTCCACCAACGCCAGGTTCGTGTGTTATAAATATACAAGATTTTAATGCCGGATCTGGCACACATTGGGTAGCTGTTTATGATAACAATTATTTTAACTCGTTCGGAATTCCACCAAGTGACGCAGTAAAAAAATATATGAGTAGAATGCAAGATACGAAGACTCCAGAGACGAAGTATCTTGCGAAAATAATAAATTATTCGTCTAATCAAATTCAACCAGTTGGAACTTCCGCTTGTGGATATTATTGCATAATGTTCATTAAACAGATGACCGAAAATCCAGATTTTTAAAAGTTTATTTTGCAATTTGACAAACAACCTTCTCACGCTAATGATGAGATTGCATTAAATATTATTTAAACTCACTGATATACAATGTCAACATATTGTCTTAAGTGTAAAACTAAAACAGAAAATAAAGATGAAAAAACAGAAAAGACAAAAAAATAATAGAATAATGCTGAAAAGTATTTGTGCAATCTGTGGAAGAAAAAAAGTATGTTTTTGCCAAAAACGAAGTTGTCCGGAGCGGGTTATCCAGAAATCATTTTAGTAGACGACTAAATAAATAATGACATGCGACTGTGATTGCGATAGAGATTTGTGTCTCGAGCAAAATAAAATTGTGACATATTGTCAGAAATGCAAAAACAGAGAAATAATTGGAACAGGTATAGATATACATAAATTTATTGGAAAATTGCCGAAACCAAAAAGCGGTTGGACATTGCCAGGCCATAAATATACTGAACCTTATAATCCTCTTGATAAACAACTTGACGAAAACGATAATCCGCTGCCAGGACAAGAGCCTTACAATCAAGTTGACGCAATAGCAATGCGTCATAATATCTGCTACAGAGATATTGATCTTCCAGAAAGCGAGCAAAATAAACATAGCTGCGATAAAGTAATGTTAGACGAACTTCGTGATATGAAACCTGTAAATATGCGAGAACGTGTTGACCGAAGGCTGGTCCAGGGTTTTATTGGAGCAAAATATAAACTTGGTCTTGGAAAAGAATTATATGATGATCTTGCCTTGGAGACGCTAGCGTCTCAGCTACACAGACCTATAAAAATAGTTTCTGCGACGTAAAGTTGTTGCAAATGCCGTTGATGACATCTGGGCGATAGACTTAGTTGCTATCTCAAATCTAGCTCAATATAACGTTGGCGCTGATGGCGCTCCAAAGAGATATCTTTTTAATGTTGTAGATGTTTTTGGCAAATACGCGTTTAGTATACCCGTTTCGGATAAAACAGGGACATCGATGACTGATGCGCTAAAACAAATAATAACAACTCCAGAAAGAAAACCAAATAGAATCTGGGCTGATCATGGAGCGGAGTTTTTTAATAAAAAATCTGAACAGTTTTTAGAGCAAAATAACATTAAAAATATGTCACAGGAAATGAGGGAAAAAGCGTCATCGTCGAGCGATTTAATCGCACGCTCAACGAAAAAATCCACAAATATTTGGCAGCTAAAAATACGAATAAATATATTGACAATTTACAGAAAATTGTTGACGAGTATAATAACACGAAACACATCCATTTCGCTAGACAAAAATAAAATGTCGCCAAACGACGCGATTGCAAATCCATTATTAGCAAACTAAAATATTTACCGCAGACATAAATTTAAAGTTGGTGATAAAGTTAGAATTTCTTTGACGAAAAAAACATTTGAAAAAGGATATACTCATATAGTTGGAGCGAAGAAGTATTTGTTGTTGATAAAGTACTTTTAACAATACCAGTTACATACTCGTTGACATATTTATTAGGTGAGCCTATAACTGGCAGTTTTTACGAGCATGAACTTCAGAAAACAGAACAAGATATATTTGTTATTGAAAAAGTTATTAAAAAGCGCGGCAACAAAAGTTTAGTCAAATGGCGTGGATATGGCGATAAATTTAATAGCTGGGTACCAACTAAGTCGATCGAATAATACTATTATAAATTTCTTCGTATTTTATTAATACTGATTTACATTTTACTGGTTTACACAGAGAAATTAAATGTAATTTTCTTGCATCATCGACTTGCATTAAATTAAATATTTTAACAAAAATAAAATCGCATTTTATATTTCTTTGTTGTCCAGTTATTTTTACGTTTAAAAAGGGCTTTATAAGTTGCCAAAATATTTGATGCTCGGCAACAGTAAAATTAAATTGTATTATTTTTTTAGCAATATGGTATTTGACATCATATCGTCCAGTTGTTGGTTTGCTTAGATAGTTTTTACTAACAACAACATCATCTTCGTCGTCGTCATAGTTATGCGAAATATCTTTTTCAGTATAAACAGCAAATCTGTCATTAGTAATATTTTCTGATGTAAAATTTGAAACTGAAATACAATCTCCGGAAATTAGTTTAGCCAGTCTCTCAATTAAGTTCATTATTATAATAATCTTTTGTCTAATTCATAAATAATAAGATGTTCGGAGAAAAAAAAATATCATCAAAGAGTTAATATATTAAATCACAAAAAATTAGCTGAGGCAATTCGAACTTGTTTATTGGGACATAATTTTTATTTTGTTGATGTTATGATAACATTAGGCGATTCTGACAAATTTTTATCAACAGCAGCAGATAAAATAAAACTCGATACAAATAAAATGATGGCGTTACGATTTAATCGCGACGATGTCATGGAATTTAGTCATAATTGTCTTACTCGAAATGATATAGAACATATCATTAGTTATCGTATTTAAAACTAAATCTATCAAATGTCAACATTGACGTTGCTGATTTTGTTACATTATCAGCTACATCTTTTACTGAACATTTATTAATTTTATGATATTTTGCCGCAGATGTTATTGATTTAAATTTTATTTCTTCTCCAGTTTCGAGATTTATTGAGATAATTGCTTTTGGATTTTTAAAATTAGAACCACCAGCATCTCCTCTTCTACTATTTTCTTTTGATGGTACGAGATCTAAATTTTCTAAACGATTATCGGTTTTAATTTTGTTAATATGATCGATAACTAAATTATTAGGTATTAGTCCGTTAAAAGTTTCAAACACAAAACGATGTGACATATAATTAACTTGGTTAGTTTCTATACCACATACCATCCCGTGTAAATATCCATTTTTATCTTAATTTCCAACAACTTTTTTTGTTCTTATATGTTGAATAATTCCCTTGTCATTTGTCTCGTATAAATCAAATACTGGGTGAGGTTGAAATTCATTTTGTAATGCTAAATTTTCAATATTATCATCAGCAACTGCGCCATTTACTCTGTATACTCGTTGTCCTTCTGGAATATCGCCGCAAAACAAAGTATAAATAAAATCTTTTCTAAACATTTTACTTCTTTCTGCATTATCGCCTTTTACTGAAATTAACATGCCAGCTGGTGTTGATGTACCAACAGAATTTTTAGATTCTATATTGATAACAGAACCTAACATATTTGCTTCATATAAGTTGTATTTCGGATGTACATGATAAAATTCTAGCTCTTCCGCTGTCATTCTGATATATCTCAAAATTTCTGTCATTATACTATAAGGTTTTTCATATCTCTAATTAGGAATCTTAAAAATTTTCAATTAAATATAAAATATTATATATATAATGTTAAAATTGCGAGATATTGCTAAAAAGAGCATTATCAAATCGGAAAAAAATGCATCAGCATTTTCTGGTTACGATAACAGTTACAAACTTGATGATCAAAACATTTTAGCAAATTTTAGCTCCACAAATTTATTTCATCTTTTACAACCAGTTATTGATCAAGAACTTGCGGCTCATAAAAGTATTAAACTTATAGTCCAAAATCTTACGATTTTATCAAAGTTACACGCAGTTGAAGATATACTTGATATAAATTTTGAAACAAAAAGTTTTGACAGCGAAACTTCAGAACCATATTTAACAGTAAAATCGAGAAAAATATTGACTGGAATAAACATTGCCATGGTCGCCGATGAAATACATCAAGAAATAAATAAAAAATTAGAAGAATTTACTTCATCAGGATCAGGTTGGAAATTTGAAATGATAAAAGAAGTTTTATTTCACACAGCAAAATATAACGTACTTCACGGCAGCGGCGCTAATAGCGCTGGCTACGTCGATCTCCCTCAAAAAATTAAAAACAAAAAAATGCTGTATTAATGTCAAAAACGATGATGACAAATGTTTTCAATGGTCTATTCTTTCTGCGATGTTTCCAAAAGAAAAAATGCTGATCGCGTTAACAAGTATTTTCCGTACAAAGACGAACTAAATTTTTTAGGAATAACTTTTCCAGTAGCAGAAAATTATATACCAAAGTTTGAAAAAACAAAACAGTATCTCAGTAAATGTTTTCGGACTAGATGAGCGAGAAAACGTTTACCCGAGATATATCTCAGAAAATGCTACGCAAAATACAATAAATTTATTATTTTATCGGGGACATTATTGCTGGATAAAAAACTTTAACGGACTAGTTGGCAAACAGTACAGTAAAAATAAAAATAAAAAATATTTCTGCTATAGATGTTTGCACGGTTTTTCTAGCGAAGAAAGACTGCAGGAGCATCTCAAATACTGTGTCAATTTTCAAAGAATAAGTATGCCTAGCGAAAAAGAAAAATATTAAAATTTAAAAATTATAATCATAAACTAAATATTCCTTTTGTTATTTACGATGATTTCGAGTGTCTACTCGTTCCTGTGGTTGGAGCAGAAAATAATCCGAATAAATCCAGTACTAGAAAAATTCAACAACATATTCCTTGCGGAGTAGCTTATAAAGTAGTTTGTTGCGCTAACGATCAATTTTCAACTCTGATAAAGTTATATAGAGGTGAAAATCCTGCCATATGGCTATTAAAAAATTTAATAGACGAAGTTAATAAAATTTCTAACAGATTACTTAAAACAACTCCGATGAAAATAACGTCCAAACAGCAACTCGATTTCGATAAAACAGTTAATTGTCATATTTGTGAAAAGTTGCTGGTAGACTCTAACGGAGCCCGTGATAAGGTGCGAGATCATTGTCATTTGACCGGCCAATATTTTGGAGCAGCTCATAACAGTTGTAATTTAAAATTTCATGCTCCAGATTTTATTCCCGTAGTTTTACATAACTTTCGTGGCTATGACAGTCATATCATTGTAGAAGCTTTTGGTGATGAAAATATTAAAGCTAAACTAAAATTTAATAACGTAATAAAATGTATTCCAAATAATTTTGAAAAGTATGTGTCGGTGACGCTCGGTAAATTACGTTTTATTGACAGTCTGCAATTTATGGCAGCATCATTAGATGAGCTTTTTAAAGGTTGCAGTAGTTTTAATAATTTGCGAAGTTGCTTCGGTGAAAACTATATCGGTCTTACAAAAAAAGGTATCTTTCCGTACGAATATCTCGACGATTGGAACTGATTTAATGAAACTTCTCTGCCCGGCAAAGATAAATTTTACTCGCAACTCAAAAACAAAAATATCACAGGTGACGAATACAAATATGCACAAGATATTTGGAATAAATTTAGTTGTAAAACATTTGGTAATTATCATGATCTATATTTGAAAACAGATGTATTATTGCTAGCAGATGTTTTTGAGAGTTTTCGTCAAGTAAGCTACAGCAATTATGGATTAGACCCCTGTTGGTACTATTCCTCACCTGGATTGTCTTGGGACGCTCTACTAAAAACGAGTAAAATAGAACTAGATCTCTTAACAGATGTCGATATGTTTAACTTGATTGAAAAAGGTATCAGAGGCGGAATTAGCATTATAACAAAAAAAATATGCAGCTGCTAATAACAAGTACTTAATAAATTATGATAAAAATCTCCCGTCGAGTTATATCAATCATCTAACAATAATAATTTGTATGGCTATGCGATGTCAGAACCAATGCCGTGTAGTGGATTTCATTGGATAACTCCAGATCAATTTCTTCAAGAAACTGAAAAAGATTTACCTAGAAAAATTAATATCGATTTTTCCGATATTTCATACTTTGTTGAAGTTGATCTAGATTATCCTAGTTCGTTACATGATCTACATAACGACTACCCGTTTTGTGCAGAGTCAATGATGATTAATTATAGTTTATTATCACCTGAACAACGAGCAACCACAGCAGCAAAAAATTCGATTGTTAATAAGTTAGTTCCAAATTTGTTAGATAAAAGAAATTATGTTATGCATTACAAAAACTTAAAACAAGCAGTAGATGCTGGACTAATTCTGAGAAAAGTCCATCGCGTGCTAAAGTTTAATCAATCGAAGTGGATGGCAAATTATATTGATCTAAATACGAAACGTCGTGCCGTGGCTAAAATCGAATTTGAGAAAAACTTTTTCAAGTTGATGAACAACTCGGTGTTCGGTAAGACGATGGAGAACATTCGCAGGCGAGTCTCGATAGAAATTGTTAATGATATAAGTCGCAGAAATAAATTAGTTAATGATGATGGTTTTGTTAGTATGAAAATATTTAATGAAAATCTTGTTGCAATACAACGACGAAAGATAAATTTAAAGTTAAATAAACCTATTTATGTTGGTGCAGCTGTACTTGATATATCGAAGTGGTTGATGTACGATTTTCACTATAATTTTACCAAAAAGCAGTGGCCAGATTCAGAGTTGCTATTTACTGATACAGATTCGCTAGTTTATAATATAAAATGTGAAGATGTCTATATGATATTTACAATAATAAAAATCTGTTCGATTTATCAGATTATCCAGCATGTAGTGGATTTCAAGATAATTCGAATAAGAAAGTTATTGGAAAAATGAAAGATGAATTTATGTTTATGCCAGTTAGGGAATTTGTTGGACTAAAGAGCAAAATGTATGCTGTCATATTAGATGACAATAAACTTACAAAAAAAGCAAAAGGTATTCTTCGAGGGAATGTAAAAAAGATGACGAATTTTGACGATTTTAAAGCAGCGCTAAACAATAGCGTCAGTTGTATCAAAACAAATGTTATCAGAACAAATCATCATAAACTTGAAACTGATACGATCATAAAACGGGGACTAAGTAATTCTGATGATAAAAGATATTGCAGTGACGGAATTAACACATTAGCGCTTGGACATTATACAAGTAATTTTGTCTAAGCATCAGAAATAATGTCTGAATATTTTAGCAGATGGAGTTAATAGCAAAATAAAAAAAATATTGGTTAATAACCAGCAATTATCATTTGAATTTAACGATGAAATTTCAGGTATTTGTTTTAGTAAATTTGACAGAATCAAACTCTCCCTTATCAAATCAGATGACAGCAAATACTTTAGTTATCTCGAAAGTTTACGAGATGAGCTTGCATTAAAATATGACAATTTTCAAATCCGATAAGCCAGTACCAGTGTACAAAAATTAATATAGACCTAGATAGGTCGAAGGTTCTTGCAAAAGGTAGTAAGTATCTTCTCAGTAAGATAGCAATGAAAGAACTATTTGAATGTCGTCGTAAAGTATCTGGTAGAATTAAATTCTCGTTATATAATCACGATAGCATATTTTACTTAATAGCAAACGTCGAGACATTGTGTGTTGGTCAAGAAATATAACTCTGTGTACCATATCTGTTTTTAAAAGGGAGATAATACTGTTCCAATCAAACATAGCATATATACTGTTTCGTATTTTTTTTTGCTAATGAAATATAATAGAATTTGTAAATCTGATAGTATTTTAAGATCTACAAATAACTAGCAATTCGTCCTACTTAAATAACATATTTACTATAGGTCCAACTGGTCCAGTAATTCATTCTGCAGTTTTCTGTCAAAGATAATTGTATGGTGACAATTCAGGTAAACATTAGGATTTCTTTTTTTCTGTACAATATAAAAACAAAAATCATGGTTTTTTTCTTGATTTATTTATAATAATGTTTTTAGAATCAGATCTTTATCTTTTAGTTTAGCTTCGACTTATATATATACGTCTGTGTATTTCATCTGTGTAGTCACACTCGTTAATATCACTGGAAACGGCCGATCTTATGCAGTTCAGCCTAGCTTTAGGATTCGTTTTTCTGTACAATATAAAATCAAAAATTATGTTTTTTCTCGATTTATTTATAATAATGTTTTCAGAATTAGATAATATAATGTAAAATTACGTGTTTTCAAAATCAGAAAATGTAATGCTGTTCGGTAACTATATAATAATATTTTCATTATATATATTTATGAAGTCCGGTGGCCGATTACTAGCGCGTTGGATTTTCATGCTCGAGGTCCGTGGTTCGATTCTCGTGACCGACAAATTGTCGGCGAGGGCGATTTTAATGCCAAAAAAATCCTTCTATTTAGTGGGGCTTCAGCCAGCCCTTCTAAGTTTCAATATAAAATTTGTACACTCTCCCACTATGTCACTTGGTGGGTGCAATTTTGCACTCCGTGGGTTGATTATGATGGGGGAGTGTTCAAATTTGTATTGAACGTAGAGAAGGCCCGTCGTACTGTCTTTAAGATAAGTTTATATGTAACTGTGCTGTCCTAGGATAAGTTAGTTAAGTTCTTAGAATTAAGTTTATATGTGACCTCTGATCCTGCTAGGATGTTTATTTGGCAACCTAGGGGATCACATGGGGTTAAACTGTGCTGTCCTAGGATAAGTTAGTTAAGTTCTTAGAATTAAGTTTATATGTGGCCTCTGATCCTGCTAGGATGTTGTTTGGCAACCTAGAGGGTCACATGGGGTTAAATATGATGTCCTCGGATAAATTCTTAGAATTAAGTTTATATGTGACCTCTGATCCTGCAAGGATGTTGTTTGGCAACCTAGGGGGTCACATGGGGTTAAACTGTGCTGTCCGTAATTAAGATATAATCATATGTATATAATCATAATCATAATCATATGTATATAATCATCTTCAAACAGTCCTTAAGAACTATTATTTTTATTGTTTTAAACAGATATTTATAGCTTTAGTAATATCATTATCAAATAAAATATCAACCATATTGTCAATAAATGTCATCACATCATCTGCCCAACCCGCTATTCTCATATCATTTTCAGTCGCGAATAACCATACTGACCGATATTTTGGTGATATATGACATCCAACTTTTTTAATACAATCGCTTATTATTTTAGTTTTTATACCAGCATAACTTGAGGCTGCTCTAATCGAATTATATCTTTTACAAAATTTGTTTGTCAGATCAAATCCAACATGTCGGATTGAATGACAGAAGGACATTATATATAATATTTCATTTGTTTAATATGAAATTTTGTCTAAAACTATAAAAATAATACGTATAGGGACTGTAGTAGTAGTATAGGTATTTGAGTTTTTCCTATCTCAGAGACCCCCTAACCCGACAAAACAAATTTTGTCAGAAATATGAAAGCCATCATTTTGAGCTAAAAAAGGCTGCTGACAAAAATTTTAACGTATAACGTTTTTTTGGGGGGGGTAGGGGTCTCTGAGAGAGGAACCTCAAAATACCTAAGGTTACAGCGTCTGCCTCGGATGCGGGAGGTCGCGGGTTCGAAATCCCGGCCGAGTCATACCAAAGACTTATAAAAATGGTTCTAACAGCTGCTTCGCTTGGCGCTTAGCATTAAGTGGTTAGTGTTAGGACTCGTCGGCCTGGTTTCAGGATAATGTGACTGGGTGGGACATGATGCTACATGTCTCCGGCATGATGCCCCAGTGCTAAACATCACTATAAACTGCCACACTGCAGACATCGTAGCGATATGACTGAAAAATTGTTAAAGCTACGTTAAAGATCCAAATGACACACATACACTCATCCGTCTGTTCGACCGTTCGACCGCCACAACACCTTTTCAAACATTGTGTTGAAATTCGTGAAACATTATCATTGTTGTTTTGTGTTAACCTTGTGCGAGAGGGGTACAACCTTTCTTCCCTCCATTATGTGGCTGATGTACGATTTTCACTATAATTTTACCAAAAGGCAGTGGCCAGATTCGGAGTTGCTATTTACTGATACAGACTCGCTAGTTTATAACAAAAAATGTGAAAATGTCTATCAAGATATTTATAAACGCCGTGACCTATTTGACTTATCAGATTATCCAGCATGTAGTGGATTTCAAGATAATTCGAATAAGAAAGTTATTGGAAAAATGAAAGGTGAATTTATGTTTATACCAGTTAAGGAATTTGTTGGTCTTCAAAGCATGATGTATTCTATCAAAATTGATATAAGTGACATGACTAAAGAAATGCTCGAACAAAGACAAATTGAAAGTGATGAAATTAAAAAGTTAAAAGGTATTAAGAAAAATGTTGTAAACAATGAAATTAAACACAGTGATTATATCAATGTCCTTAGAACTTCTGCTCCACATTTCTCTACCATGTGCATGTTTAGATCGCACAAGCATAATGTTACCACAAATAGATTAATAAAACGTGGATTAACTAATTTCGATGATAAAAGATATTGCAGTGACGGAATTAACACACTTGCGCTTGGACATTATACAAGTAATTTTGTCTAAACATCAGAAATAATGTTTAAAAATTTAACATTAGTCGATGGAGTTAATAGCAAAATAAAAAAGTATTGGTTAATAACCAGCAATTATCATTTGAATATAACGATGAGATTTCAGGCATTTGTTTTAGTAAATTTGACAGAATCAAACTCTCCCTTATCAAATCAGATGACAGCAAATACTTTAGTTATCTCGAAAGTTTACGAGATGAGCTTGCATTAAAATATGACAATTTGCATAATCCGATCAGTCAAAATCAGTATACAAATATCAACATAGACCTAGATAGGTCGAAGGTTTTTGCAAAAGGTAGTAAGTATCTTCTCAGTAAAATAGCAATGAAAGAACTATTTGAGTCTCGTCGTAAAGTATCTGGTAGAATTAAATTTAATTTATACAGTCACAATAGTACATTTTTCTTGATAGCAAACGTTAATATTCTAGTGATAGGCGATGAAATTCTTTAAAAAATTACTGTCGTTCTTACTTATATTTTTGTTTACGAGATAGGTTTCATCATTTTGTTACGATACAATGTTCGATCTATGGAAACAGATAAAAGTGTCTCAACCCCCTCATCCATATACTACATCCCATTCTCTAAAAAATATATAGAAAAATGTTTTCACACTTACCTGTCCACGTGTAAATTCTCTTGCAAAATGATCACAAAGGAAAATTCTAACTGCCTTTATAGTGTCCACACCGAATTTTCATAATAACTAAGGTTGAAGATAGGTAATGTCCAATGGATTTTTTAGAATATAACGCCTCCTAAAATATTATACCGTCATAAGCCCACACGGAATTCACATAAAATGAAAAAAGATTATCAGAAAAAGTATAGTAATGGTAGGGTATAAAATAATCTCAAAGAATGTTTTCACTTACCTTGTTCAATTATTGTTTTCACGATAAAAGACTTAAAATGTTTGAGCCAAGGAAACGTGTCTCAAATTCCCCCTTTCATATACTACTTCCTCTTCTATGAAAATATATAACAAAATCGTGTAAATGATAAAATGCTTTGGTTTTCTATAATGAAAAATTAAATTGCAGCGTTTAATATCCGATCATGTGAATAGTCTTAGATACTGTATTACTTACACAACTAACTCTTTGCCACTGCAATAGTATTGTGAATAAAAATCAATCAGAGCGTCATAATATATTGCAGTATACAAATTTGGTTTCCCTGAAGATTATATATATAAAATGATTACACGATGCCGTCATAAATCCCACAAAGAATTCCTGTAATCATTTTGAAAGGTTATGGAATTTCCAATGGCTTTTTTGGAATATAACGCCGAAATCAGGTCATTTGCAATCGATTTTCCTAAAACGCCCACTCCAAATCAAGGTTAAATATAGGTAATTCCCAATGAATTTTCCCAAAACGCCTACTGAAATCAAGGTCAACGATATTTGCAATGGATTTTTCCCAGAATAACGATATAAAAAGCAGTTAGAATTTGCTTCGTGACCAATCTGCTATAGGATTTTATACACAGATTTATGACGAATTATTCATTGCTGGTCGTGGACAGGTGAGTGTGAAAACATTTTCCTAACATATTTTTAACAAAATGTTACTATAGAAAGTTTTGAAGGGGGGTTCTGGAAAATAAAACCTTGTTTACATACACTGTAGATGTTTAGTAATATCGTTCTCAAATAAAATATCAACCATATTGTCAATAAATGTTATTAGATCATCTGCCCAACCTCTTCTTCGTTCGTCATTTTCAGTCGCGAATAACCATACTGACCCATATATTGGTGATATATGGTAAACAACTTTTTTAGTACAATCGCTTATTATTTTAGGTTTTATACCAGTATAACTTGAGGCTGATTTGATTGAATTAAATCTCTTGCAAAATTTATTTGTCGGATCAAATCCAACATGTCGGATTGAATTATACTGATACATTATATATAATATTTCATTTGTTTAATATGAAAACATATATTGGGCTAGAACCCTCTTTGGGTTTCAGATTTTTTATTTTTTCTGAGATAATAGGGTGGTTTTTAATGGAGAGGGGGTATCTAAGGTGATGAAAAAATGTCATAATATATTTATTTTTGATGGGGTGGGGGCTTTCTAGGCTAAAACCGTCTTTGAGCTAAAACCCTCATCCTTAAATACTACTGCTCTAGCATTAATCATATTACTTTCTTTATCTATTTTTTTTTTAATTTTATAGGACACGTCTTTCTTTCCAAACTGCCAAAAAATAGTCTTTATTAAACATGATAAAACCAAATCACTTACACACTATGACAGAACTATTCAAAGATCCCAATCGTCTGCCACCAGAAATTTTCTTGTTACAAGCCAGGGGTCTTTGCTTGACCGAGCGGTGTCAAACCCTGGCGCGATTTCCGCTAGAAGTCATAAGTTTACGCCAAATTTCCGAAAACTTCTATACAACTTCAGTTGTAAGTTAGAAAGCCCGACGTGTCCATTCTATACATAAATTTTACTCTAATCAATGTAAAACCACAGATTTCCCAACTTGCCAAATATCTATCAACCGCACGTTTGCATAGTTTCCCTTCATCAACTTTCCGTACCGTTAGCAGTTCACGCCGTAGAAACTCTACAAATATCCCCTACCACAGGGAACTGTTTTAACTACGCCACCTTAGGCCAGTCAATCCATGGTTCCAAGGCACATTAAGCCAACACAACTACATCACATTTGCCACCATGGCGACATAAACGGTATCTGCAGAGTCTCTTCTCAATTTTATTCCATTGTGTAATTTACCGGTTTCCTACCGTAAATACTGCCACTGCAGTCACAACACCAAGGTACACTACTAGATTGTATTAACGACTACATTATGACAGGGACAGTCATGCTGTTTGGGTCTAATTCGCTACTCACTGACCATGGCATCATGGAAACTCACTAACATTTTCTCTCCGTGACGTTTGCTCCTAATAATTGGCTAATTATTTCGGGCTACGGAATATTTCCATTGTACCGAATTCCAACAATCAAACAAGTAAAATGACACAAATCTAAGAATTTCTTAAACGGGGCGCTATAACCAAATGCGCACCTCCAAAATATATTACAGTATATTTTCTTTTAGAGTATGTACGAACTGTTCTGATGTTCAGCATGCGGATTGTTGAAAAAGGTACTCGAGACAGAGATCATATGGACCTTTAGGACCTGGCGTATTTCAGTCAAAATCTTTGGCAGATTATCTCGCATTATAACGCCCACCTCCCTTGAATATTGTTATGGAGATTCTGTGGAATGCATTGTCGTGATTAATAATTAAGTTGTTTCCAAGCATTTACCATCAGGTAGCCATATGTGCTGAATACCTAGGTGTACACGCGTTGATGCAATGCGTTATTATTAATGTATCCGCAGTTCTTTACAAGTGCTGCAAAGATGGTAGCACTTAATATTTAAAATAAATGAATCTAGATAACAGTCCCTTATTTCTTTTTGTATGAACTTTCACTGCTTCTCAGCATCTACTCTCCCGTTTGTAGAGTTTATTTTGTTTTAGATGTTCTTCAATCTATATACAATTACAAAATGTTGCCATCTTTTAAGCATGCGGGTCACCCAGGTGGCCCAGTGATCTACGTCACTCCCCTTTGCAGATTAGTTACATCTCACCTCTATTCACGTGGGTGTGTGAGAAAGCTTGTCAAGTAGCTTCCCTTGGTTTGGTGGTCTTGCCGGAGTCTCTCTTTTTCGACCGCATATACCGGCCGACAAATAAAGCCTATCATGTACTGAAAGATGGAGCTAAACCCAATAAACCTTAAAACACGTTCTAAAACTTAGCTCTATAAAGAGTGTAAAATTTACCCACAAACCCCTTTAATTAACACACTAGAGTATTAGCACATATATTAATGGTTTCCGAATTCAATTAGGTCTTCTGGAGAAGACGGCAATTGTTGTATAAGTGCTGTATTTGTGACTGAGAATAAAAATATGTAGAAATAAGAACTGTAGCAATGTGATAGCTGTATTAATATTACAAGTACCGGTATCATGAAATACACGATTTAAAAAAAAAAAAAGATTTTCTAACCCATTCTTACAACATCATTTATATTCTGTGTTTTGTTATGTATATCTATATCTTGTGTAACCCTTTGTGCATGACTGCGTCTATTCTGTGTCTTTTTGTTCATCGCTGTAAATTGTGGTGATCACCTGTAAACAAGATATTATATAGCCAATGTTTTGTCCATGGGTGTAATACTGTTTGAGAGATATTGAGCTATAAATATATATATTAAATTCAACCTATGTATCGAACCTGATGACACGTTTGGAGTAATTTCTCTTTGGCTAATGAGACCAGATGGGTTCTTAGAAGAATTAGGTTATTTCCCATTGGATGGGTCGGTCAAATGGGTTCTTTTACGATATGGGATGTTGTGAAACGTCACCTAGCGAGTAGGAAACAAATGGGGTTTAGGATTATATGGGTATATATAAGTCGGTGGAGCTGGAAAATTATTTTATTCCTGTTTCCTATGTTTTTGTTTTAACATCAGCCTGCAGATGTGTTTAATGTTTTCTTTAGATATAATTTGAAAGGAAAGAATTTTTTTTGACTATTCATTGGAATTACAAAGTTCTCGTTGGGCTAAAATATTTTTCTGGGACTGTTGTGAATTTATTCAATGGAGTTCTGGACAATGCCACTGTGATACATCAGGACTGTAGGCAAACCAGTACATTCGAGGATCTGGACTTCATCCGGAGCTTTGTGAAGAAAATTTTAGGATCAATTTGGACTTAATTCATAATACTAACAGTTCCTCTTAATTGGTAATTTTATAACTTCGATGACTAAAATTATTTGTTAAGTTTTATTAGCCTTATTGGCTTAAATGATTGCTTTTGCAACTGTAACAAAGCCTGCGAGAGAATCTCTTTTACGTCGGTGCATATCATCGAAGTGTTTATTCGTACGGCCGAATGTACTAACTTTTACATAGACTATCCATACTACGGACGAATCCACTATATTCCGAATGATCTCGATCAAATCAGAGATAAAACTGACACGTCGATGTTTTCGCCATTTCGCAACAATTGCTTTTACGAGCACATTTAAATATTAATACTAAAGGTATTGAAAAGTTTGAGAAAGAAGAATAGCCTTGTACCAGCCTAGCAAAAATGACAAAGTTAACCAAGGGCGAAAATGAGCATACCTTTAAACGTATAATTTCCGACAGGTTTAATTCCTAAATGCGAAAAGATCCATCATACCAAGCCCACAACTGCCATGTAAACTAGACTAGATTTTCACGCATATAGCACATAACCGTGTGAATAGCATTAAGTAAATGTTGTACATAGCCGGCCATGCGAATTGCCTTCTCATGATGACATACACTATTGTCGAATGATATTATTTCCAGACGAGGTACAAGGCGGTCACGCGAATAGTCCTACCAGTAAAGGTACACGACAGCCGTGCGTATATCATAGTTATCATTCAATGTAAATCAGCCAGGATTACTGGCATCTGATGGTTATCTTATTGACCCCATACTGACCCATATTTAATCACAGACGCCGACCTCCCACTCAGCCCACATGGCTTTCGTCACGTATATCCAGCATTGTTTAAAAATTTGGTACACTCATATTTCACTTATGTTACAGTTGGGCTGATTTCCAGTCGCATGTCTTCAAATACATTGCTATCGTAGTTCTGTTGATAATGATTCGAGCGGTTCACGTGACGCGGGCCAGTCAAAAGGATTGGAGAGCCCTTGATAATGATAAGATTATGGTACTATTATTATTGTTTTTTTTAATCCAGATTCTCTGATATTCATTTTTGTTGGTTTGATATTTGACAGCTTCTGGTAACTGGAACGCATGCGCAAATTAATAAAAAGCAACTGTTTAGGTGTGCGATTCACACTACCACTACCCCCCACCCACCCATCCATCTTAATTTGTACGTTTTGTTCCCATCTATGTTGGGTATCATACAAAGATAGAATGCCGAACTCATCGCTTAATCTCCAGCGGCTGGTATTGCCTACAAACTGTTCGAATGTGATTATGTGTTTAAAAACAAATTACAAACTTTAGTAATATATTTTCAACAAAAAAACAATAAATTATTTCATTATATACAAAACTAATTAGGAAATAACAAGTTGAAAAGAATTTATGAACTATCAATACGAAAGAAAGTATCAAGAATAAATATCTTGCGTCAAAAGTATAAGGTCCCAAGTTGTAGTATTAGCTAGGTCTACTATAAAACTGATGCACTGAAGCGGTCACAAGAAAAGACAACAACTGTGAAATGCTTGGTTTGATAGATCATATGCAGTTTCGTGGCCAACCTTTGAAATTACGGTATCAAACTAGACACATTATTGTCCTCATTTGCTGGAAGTATTAATGCTGTTGATAACTGTCATTGAATAATGATATTTAACATCGCTTTTCGCCGGTGAAATAGGTTTAAGACGCACATTTTTAAAAACTTTCACACTTTTTCTTTTTTTAAGAAAAACAATCCGCTTTTAAAGAGATTTGATTGCAAACGCTGTATAAAAGGTAAAGGGAACAAGATGCATACAGTTCTTGATGTACTTTGTTAACCATAAATCACTACCGCCTTGTAATATTTCGGTCACTACAGAAATGAATGCAAGAGTTAACCATACAGTTTGTAATATTCTCTAAACTCCGCACTCCTGGATTATCTGTTGGTTTACCGCAATCATGATTAAAATCCAAATCAGGCGGAAAATTCCGTACATGTAGTCAGCTTGATTAATCAGTCAGAAAGGTAACCAGTGAAACTAATCTACAGTAAACGTAAATGAACATATCACATCCATATACCTACATCTTGAATATAGATATGTGAAAGTGGATATGATATTAAAACTTATTGATTGTCAAATTGAACGGATTGATTAAGTCCTATTTGATATAAACAAGTATTTTCAAATATTTTATTCGCATTCATTCAATACGTATTATGTGTTTGTGAGTAAGAAACATCAATTTATATACATTTTAAACTTTGTCACGATAGATTCTAAAAATCAAATGATCATCACTCATCATTCGCGTATCAGATTGACTTCACAACAACATCTAAATATTTGTATAAATAACCTTTTTAAGTAAGGGCTTGATATTTTCATAAAAAGAACAATCATAGCTTCATTAAACTATCATAGCTAAAACGGGCTGATACGTAAAGATATTTTACAGTATGTGGACATCGTACAAGAAATAAAATTTGCTTAATTGCCTTAATATTACTATCTGATTGCTATGATTCTAATTGCTATAAACAAATTCCTCATAATCAAATCACTCTTTTATGAAGATCTTTTATATAATCAATAACACATCAAAATGTTATTTAGGTGTCTCATATTTGGTACAGCAAATTAGAATATCTACAAATACTTTTTATTCTTAAGTAAGTTTCTTCCCTTACCTATTACGAGCCTCATTGTAAACAAGAAAGGTGTTGCGACGTAAATTTACGTTACCAGAGTCTGTAGAAGAATTAAGTCCCTCTTGTTTTCCCAAACCAATCCCTTCCTTGCAATAATATCTCAGTCGCGATTCAATATTGCCATTTTAAGGCATTTTTCTTTTATTATGGTTTGCTTTAATTATGATAATTTACAACACCCGAACAGTTTATCATTTCTCCTAATATATATTTGATATCAACTTTATAAATTAAAACATCGGCAAACATTGGAAATTACGATGTATTATGAACTACAGTTTCCTTACCTCTCTGGCTCAGCCCCCGATCGCATTTAGATACTAACACACAGACGAGAAGTATTGTCAGAGATACTGCAGAAGAAGACGACATGATTATGTTTGGAATCTCTGCAAAAGAAGTGTCGGCTCTGAATTTTACAGATATTTATAACTTATCAAAAGTTACCTAAAATAATGGGTTCGGCCTTCTCCAGAAACTTACACGGAAAATGTCAAAGTGTAAAGGTCATTCCAATGCTTTGATAGATAAGGTTACCTCTTTCGTAGAAAACTGAATTTATCATACTCTGGCATGATGTGCCAAGCGGATTTTAACTGTTACTGATTGATCTTCTCCGTGGCAAATCAAGTAACTTCATAAAGTTCGCGTGGGTTCAGTGACCAATATTTACTTAGCATTGCATATCAATTTGACTGCGTTCAAAACAGGGTCATGATACTAACATCACTTTGAAATTATTGCCCAAATTTACAGTAAGGACCACTATATAGTGTCGAAAAAGACCTCATTATTAGATATTTGCAGGCAAACCAACCTAACAGAAGAATGTTTAAAATTGCAGACGTAGTTATTTTGCCATATGTTAGAAAAGCATTACCAAATTTAACAATAAACTCATTATTTTAAAAAATGTAAACAAATAATGTTTTCATTGCATACATTTTAAAAAAAAAACATAATTTTTGATTGAACGTTAATCCCTCTAAAATTCGTGCTATGGGTAGATTATGAATACCAAGTTAGAAATATCAGTTTTAATTTTGTGTGTATATGCTCTAGTTTCAATCTAAAACTGCATTAAAAATAAACAGTTGTTCCTAATAAAACGTGAACAATATATCTTTTCTTAAACATAAATAACCAATCTTATTTTATCAGATGCTTTGACATTCTCTTCAAGGAAACGTAAGACCACTAGGTTTCAAATTTCTATAGCATAAATAAGATTCGAGAAACAATCGCTGTAATGATTTTCCTTGCTTTGTTTACTTGTATTGCTTGCCAGACCAATGTGTATATTATATTACCACAGAGGTACTCCCAAAACTCACTTGAAGCAGGCATATACTCCATGCTGTATTTTGAATATGTTTTGGAATTTTTCTAAAGAAAAGGCAAGACTGTTTTATTCAATTTTCAGACCTGTTCGATAGTAATGATTCCATTCATTGTCTTATTGCACACATGCAAACAAAAATTCCCTTCAACTAAAGAGTGCAAATTATTTTATATTGACATGTTTTGCTTGAAATCGTACTGAATTATCAGCAAAACTATACAGGTATTTTGGTCCTGATTCCTATGTTACATTCCCTAGGACCACAGTTTGAACCTTTTATCCATTTATAAATGACAAAAGGGGAATGATGGTCATAATGTAAGTACATGTACAAAGTTGTATTTAAAGGACATTTCCCGTAAAGGTAGGTTAAAGTTCTGTCCGGGTCACATTAACGAAGACAAGCATGTGCCGTATCTCACGAATAGCCTAGACCAAGCTATCCTAGAATCTTTTGTCGCTCTCCGTTGCTTTGGCATTTGCTGACATTGAATCTGTTTCATTCAAAACCAGAATTGCATGAGCACATAAACAGACCTGTGCACCCTCCGTATTTTTCCGTATTTAGCACGGGAAAAAATATCAGATACGGAAATACGACTTTAAGAGCTAAATCCGATTTTGTGCGAGATAAAATACGGAAAATTTGTATTTGACAAGTACGAGAAACAAAGAAAGGAAAGAAGCACGAAAATAAAGCAATAGTCAGACCCGGTTATTACGATTACGTCGGGAGTGTCAAAAAATCGTCAACATAACCGGGTCACGAGATATCAGGGTTTAGGTGATAAATCTACTGCAGAATAATAATAATAATAATAATAATAATAATAATAATAATAATAATAATAATGAGGACTTTGTACAGCGCCTAATCTTTAGAAGCTCTATGCGCTTTAGAACATTTGACAACACTTAAAAAACATATATAATGATATGATTACAAAAATAAAAACAAACACCACGAAATTAGAAACAGAAAACATGCTGTAAATATTTAAAGTAAGGATACATTATAAGGATACATTATAGGTCTTTAAGTCTGTTCAATGATTATGCATCTTAAGTACCAAAATGCGGAGTTTTGTTTCTAAAAACAAATGACATTTCAAATGCACAATAAAAATAATAATGCAGTCATACCTAGCTGCAGAAAAAAAGAAGATTGAATGTCTTTTAAATGAGATTAAGTAACAAGTCACACATTTTTGCAACAATAAGTTACTACAACATGTCAGTGGTCTAAAGTTGTTTTTATTTCCCTGTGATAGCCTCATCCCTTTGGTAGCCTCAGCAAGAAAATGGTTTTCTCACGCTATCCAAAATCTAGGCTAATAGAAGTACATGTACATGTAGGACTATACCTTTTTTAAAAAAAGTGTTTTCTTTCGTTACAGCTGACTTGTGACTAGCAGCAAAATTTAACTGACCAAAATTGTGTGTGAAAATCAATAGTTTTTTTTTATCGTCATTAGTTCCTTTACACCACTATATGCCGGTTTTTACCGATAACATTTGCTTCTGTACTGGAAAAGGACGGGGCTGTTGATATTCATGTACTGACAAACTGTAAAATGTGTTTGAAGTCTTTGAAGTTAACTGTCCCGACATCAAATTCTGTATGAAGCCAAACTTATCCCATTCATACAGTTGTAGTCCCATATCCCTCCCGACTTTGATCACTGACCGTCGGCAAAAGGGGGGGGGGGGCGGCTAGTCTCTTTGATGGATTGCAAGACTTTGATATTTCAGACAAAAACAATACATATGAAAACACTTCTCTTTCTGTTTCAAATTCGCCTTCCGCTTCTTTGCGTTTGTGTTGAAGAATATGCAATCATGGTACAACGATCGACAATTTCAAAGAAAAGCACTGTTTGCTACGTGCTAAATAGCATTTTTTTACTGTGCTATTCAAATTAGTCATCACGTAGCCCCATCACGTGAGCCACCATGTGATCTAAAATCTCAGGTAAAAACGGACGTTTTCTAGTAGATTAGTCAGTCATAAACAACACCTTTAAGAGCTCAAGGTGTTTTAGTGTTGTTGCCAGTTAATTTTCAAGTTCTTCTGATTTTCGGGGGATTTAAAAATTTACATTCTCTGGAAAACATTCATAAGTGCTTTTCTTCATCATATTCTTGGACAAAGACATTTGTTGGAAATTCTTAAGAATTCTAAAGCCAGAATATTATTCTTGATTCACAAAATTCAACGAGGAACTGTTGACACAACAGCACACAACAGGTTTATCTGACGTCATCGTCCGCCATCTTGGAATTTCGTCGGGATTCGAACTGGGATTCATTTAGGACATTTTAGTGATAGGACTTATATTTTTAGATTCCAGGATTAATTGTTGGATTATATTCACAACTGTAAGTCCTTTTTCATATTTTTACTGTGTTTTGTAGGGAAATAAGGTTTTTTTTTTGTTAAATTTTACAAAGCTTGTTGGCTTCACCCTTTTCTTTCGTTACTTTTGAACGAGACTGCACGCAACAACAGTTGGTACCAGGCACCTGTTAAATTTAATCTCAGCTAGTTATTTGAATTTGCTAAAACTTACAAATTCTAAAATAGAATCAGTTTCAATGGACCATTGTTTGAATAGTTATGGTGTGAACACCTTTACTGAACTAACTTGTGTATTGTACAAATTACAATTTCTGTATTTATGTTTTAGATATGAAGTGTGGCAGAGAGATAGCAACTGCTGTTGTGAAGACTCTGGGAAAGGCACAAGAAAGGAGCTTGTCTTAGAGGATGCAGACTGCAGCCTTCACACTTTCTACAGATGGCATTAATGATAATATGAGCAAACAGTTCCCAATTGTAATTAGATCAATGAACCAAACCACAGAACTTGTTCATGCGGAGCTACTTTCCCTTCCTGTCTGCACTGGATCTGTCACAGGAGAAAACATATTAAAATTCCTGGATGGGGAAATCAATGCACGCAACTTATAGTGGAGTAATTGTTTAGCACTTGGATGTGACAATGCCCCGGTTATGACTGAGAACAAAACTGGCGTAATTTCATAAATTAGAAATAAGCATGACAGTGTATTCTTGGCAGGATGCTGCCTCCATGTTGTGCACAATGCAGCCCAAAAAGAAGCAAAGTGTTTACTTGATGTGGCTGAGTTCTTGCAGGATGTATATTATTATTTACAGAAAAGTGAGAAACGACAGCACAAATTCTCTAGTGTTCAAGATCTTTTCGACATTGAGCAGAAGAGAATGCTCAAGCATGTTTGTACCAGATGGCTAAGTATTGGTCGTTGCCTGGAGAGATTGCTACAAAATTGGGAACCTTTGAAAACGTTCTTTAAATCAGAATTTGATGATGTCAAGACAAAGTTTCATCTTCAACACAGTTTGTCGAGAGCAGTGACAAACCATATGCCCACAAGAAAGTAGAAAACATCCTGAAGTTCCTGAAATTGCCTACAAACAAGCTGTATGTTCTGTTTCTGGGCTATACTATAAAGATGTATGATGATGTGCTTGTTGTTCTCCAGTTAGATGAACCGAAGATACATGTACTGAGAAAAATGCTGGTCAACCAGATTGTGAAAGTACTTTGTCGCTTTGTCAAACCAGCTGCCATGTCAAGTTGTGTGCCTGAAGCTGATGACTTCAATAGCAGATACAATTTAAAAGACAACAATGATTTAGTCATAGGTAATGCTGCCTGCAGTTTCATTGCCGACTCTGACAATAATGGTTTGAGGGACATGTGGATCAAGCAGTTCTATGGGGATGTAAAGCTGTACTTTTAAGTGTTTGCAGTTACCTGATTGAGAAGCTTCTTTCAAAGAACCAGTCTTGAGACATGCAGTTGTAGCAGATGCTTCTTTGCAACAGACAGGCAAACTGAGTGATCTGATTTTCTTCCTGCATAGATTTCCAGCACTACGTCCTCCTGGTTGCACTATTGACACTATTGTTGAGCAGTTTGCTATATATCAATATATAGACCTATCCACCTGCACCAGACAAAGAATGGATTAAACCTGGGCTGCAGCTGGCAATAAGAAGGATGAAGAGGGGGCATTGTTCCTCGGTGAACTTTCAGTTCTAATGCAAGGGATATTAACCATGCCCCACAGTAATGCCCACTGTGAGAGAATCTTTTCCACAGTGTGTAAGAACAGAACAGAGCAGAGGTCGTCAATGGGAGACCACACTCTAGAAGCATTGTTGCTTATTAAATCAAAACCTGTTTATCCATTTGAATCCAAATGCCAGCACTCAGTTGAACATCTACAGAAGTTGAAGGGGCCCCGAGTGGCCGAGTGGTCTAAAGCGCTGACCGTTACGGATCACTGCCATCTCACCTCTGTCTGCGTAAGTTCGAGTCCAGGCTCGGCTAACGTGGGTACGTGAGAAAGCCTGCCAGTAGCTTCTCGTGGGTCGGTGGTTCCTCCCGGGATTTTCCAGGGTTCTTCCTCCACCATTAATACTGGCCGCCATGTATAGCCTATCTTGTGCTGAAAAATGGCGTTAAACCCTATAACAACAACAACAACAACAACAACAGAAGTTGAAAAGTGCCTACTATGAAATGAATAAGACAAGTCAATGATCCTCATTCCAGAATACATGTAGCACTGAACTTGATACTGCTTTGCTGTAACCTTAAGCATCTAAGCTCAACACTGATGATCATTAATAAATTATTTTCAACTGTTAATTATTTCAAATATTTTAAATATGAAATATTTTGCATAATTTTTGCAGTATGGGTCATTGTATTAACAGTTTGGATATAAGATACTTCGGTAATGTTGTGCGTTTCTATTGGTGTGCACTTGTGAAGAATACTGAAAGCTGACATGAAATACTGAAAATATCCCTGAGAATACTGAAAAGCATTATAAGGGGGTGCACAGCTCTGCATAAACTAAAAGACTCGCCTTCTTTCTCGCTACAGCAAAATGCAGTTCATATTTGACAAAGAGCTTCAAAACCGATAAAGACCACGACTCTACTTCACACGGCTCATAAAGCTTTCTTTATCATGAGTACCCTGAGTCAGTTGTACAAATACGTGATGTATGTAGATTAATGTGAAAGCGGTTATGTATACTTAATGAATAATACTTATTATACCAGCTTGAATTTGTACCTATATTATCTCAGTTTTCCGATTTTGATACCATCTATTTTCCCATTAGTTTGAAACGTGTCGTGAAAGTAATGATATTCTGCACATTTACTTCTGTTATGACATTGCCAATGTCCCACCAATGTTTTTCTCTACCATTTGCTCGTATTATTTTGTCACGTTAATGGATGCTCTGTACTCACTTCGCTTGTGTTATATTATCACATTAAATCATGGGCCGCTTGCGCCTGCTTGTTTTTCGTCACTTCTTTGTGTTATATTATAATATTAGACAATTGTCTCTACCACTTCGTTTCTACCATTTGCTTGCATTTTGTTATTACACTACTGATACTCTTCAGGCATGCTCTGAATCGTTCGTACCATTTGTTAGTGTTAAATCACCACAATAAACAACGCATATTTTTCTCACCATTTATTGTATATATCCGTCAATAAACGACGGTCTGTACCCACTTCGTTTCTACCATTTCCTCGAATTATATTATCACGTTATTGCTACATTAATGAGAATGATATGTAGATATTGTTTTCATTTCTGCCTTGCAATAAATAGTATTGGACTCTTCACCGAAGGTAATTTTGGTGGTTAGCTTGTTTTTCAGACACTGGTCGTATGACAGTCACAGAGGTTCGTGTTCAAATCTTACCTGTGAAGTACATATATTTTCAGCAAGTGACGTCTAATCCGTGCCACATGTTTTGTATAAAGTGATATTGCCAGGTCTTTATATTTTGGATTCCAATAAAATGAATAGTGCAAAAATGTATAATGAAAAAGTCTACCAAAACTGACAGTTTGTTCGTAATGTAATATAACGTATATATTTGTGTGTAAATTGTTGAACCATAGTTTTCATCATATTCAGAGAATATAAATGAGGTATACATTTGCCTTTCAAAAATGTTTTTCCGTTCACAATTTACGCATCAGATAGAATCACAGGATGTAGACTGTTTATATAAAATGACGAATAGTTTTGTTTCATTCATCTATTTACATGAGTCGTGTCCACAGATTTTCCAAATCATATTTATAAACCGCTGTGACTCAGTGAATTATATGTTGGAGGTAATGTTTCTGTATCTAAATCAAGTGTTTAGAGATTTTGTTCATTTTTAGCTCACTCCCTCGGGCGTCGGGTCCTTACAAATAAAAGCATATACATGTGAACACTCATTAAATGTCACTTATTCTTTCTATGTCAGAGGCAATAGTTTTCTGTGGAATTCACATCACCTACGGAAAGTGAGGGAGATAAAGACTAAAATTACACAAATATTGCCATTATTTGTACATTCTTTGTTAAGAGTTTCCATTTATCTCATTTTTTTCGCACGGCATAAACACTGTTATACCTGGAATTCTCAAACTTAGTGAGGGATGCATCTTGATGGGTACAATAACCTCATGACAAATATAGTCACTGTGACCTTATTTGACTCTTTACTGACTGAACAATTTTTGTAGTTTACCTTATTTATCTCGAGCTCTTTTCATAACAGAATCATCAAACTATATGATTATACGTATTTCTGTCAGTACCACAATCGTTCATAAAGTAGGGTCACGATGATATACATTTGCGATTTTATTGATTTAGGTTAGGCTTTTCCGTGAAACTCATGACCATAGAGGTTTCTTGCTTAAATGTTGTATTTTAAGCTTATACCTCACACATACCGCAAAACAGTATCATTGCCACATAATTCCACATGTTACTGGCTTAGGTCAAATATTTGTGTTAATCTAATGATATGATTTTAGGAACCTTTAAATATATACTCTTATAACGAGATTCATAAAATTATACGAGCAATGCATTTTGATGGGTACTATACCCTCACCACAGAAGTAGGTCACTGAGACATATGTTTCACGTTTCATCGACTTTGAATAAGTGCTGTGTTTGAAGATTATATATCGAGTTCTGTCCTGATAGATTAATCAAGCCAGATAATTGTATGCATCTCTGATAGCAACACACCATTCGAACGATGAATGCTTCTGTAACTTACAATGTAAGCTTTTTAAGTTGGCTCATGAAGACGTAGGAGGGCCGTATACACGTTATGAACACTACACTCATTACAAAAGTGGGTCACTTTGATGTATATTTCATGTTTCACGGACTTTGGTTCTCAAGTACTGTTCATGCTGGACTCATAAAACTGGTCGATTACATGGATCTCTATTGGTGCCACATCCTTACTACAACATGATGTCACTATCACATACCATTACGATTATATGTCTTAAAATAAGAGAATAAAGCGAAGCCAGCAATTAAAGTAAACTTAACAAACAGTTTATTTAAGATACAGTTACAGTATATGACTTAAATCCCAAATAACCCTAAATCTTAAAAGTCCAAAAGAAATGATTTAAATGTCCTGATGTACCACACTGATGTAATTCAGAATGTCTTTGAATGAGTTCAAAATAAGACCAAACTAAAGGGAGGTGTTGTGTAAATCTATATTGTGTGTTTACGTTTGTTTATGTAGATTGTAAGGGTAATGTTGAAAACAACATATTACATAGCTAACTTTTTTCTATGATTGTACAGTAGATTTCACTTTAAGATAATCTAAACATATTGACATGGTCTTTTGACTTTAGAAGGTTCTAAAAGGTGAACATGTTTTGGTCTTTTATGTAAGCCACGAATAGGTTATTTACTAATGTTTGGTTCAATGTCTTGTCTTCTTATGGAAATTTTGAATGTCCCATAAGCGAATTTGTTTAACAGTTTGATGGGAAAATGACCCACATCCTGCTTCGTTATTGTTGTCTTTTGTTTTTATATAAATGTTGTTTATCATACAATTATTCATTCCATATTTTACAACCAGTCTTTGAGGAATCAAGTTTAGTTGTGTTCAGTTATAATTTGCGATGATTCATTTATTGAAATTATTCATTATAATTACAAAATGCCCATTGACGTTTTGACTAAATTACTATTTTGGAATTATAATAAATTTATTCAAAGACACTGGATTATATTAATTGTGATGTATTCAGGGCTTATGGCACATCAGCACATTCAAGATTGGAATTCATTCGAAACACCAATGGAATTCATTATTATACTATTTGGGACTTATGTTAAAATATTTTGGAATATTTGTGACCAAATTCACAACACTGTAAGTTCCTTTTACATTTTCACTTTGTGTTCCAGATGAACAAATTATCTGTTCGTTTTGGTTTTGATCTGTTACTTAGGCTGAGACCAAAGAGTTGTTACAATATAAAAAAAATTGATAACATAAATAGCAGACTATTGATTTCAATTTGGAGGTTACTAATATGTAAAATGAACTTCAAACAACATTTTCTTTTACATCCATGTCAAGAATGCAATAAGACTGTTATGTTTGGTTAGTTCTTTTGTGTTGGTTATCGATGTCTAGAAGATGATTGATTACGGTGTTATCGCCCGACAGAATATTAAAATATGAAATTAATGGATGGAACAAATGGAGATCTGAGCAGAGATATTAGATATAACAACACTAGCCCCTGTATACGGAATATAACGGTTTAATTAATTAGAAAAACAAAACAAAATTGTACAAGATCAATTGTTGGGTGCACCTCTATCAAATCATAAATTAATATAAAGTACTAAAATGCAATTAGCAGTTCTGTTTTGCAAAGATAAGGCAAATTTCATCACGGAATCGAGTGAGCGTTTTGAACTTTAATTGTCCAGCATGTATTCATAACCTCATAACTGGTTGCTGGTCACTATCCAGAATAAACATAACTCGTTGGTTCTTGTCGACTTGCACAGGAACAGTCTTTTTCCCTCTGGCCCACTCTTGCATTACCGTCTTTTAGTGGCCTCTCCCAGTCGATTCGCCTCTTACGGGCTGTCCACTCTTAGGTTCCGTCGTTCACTCTTACATCAGTTGTGGAAGCTATTTTCATGATAGAACAAAGTAAATGTGCCCAAACCCTTTGATTCTTTTCTTCACACCCTGAACTGAATATGCAACCCACACTAAGTTTCTAAGAATAATCTGTATCATATTTACCAACAGACCGCTACTGCTAATTGCTTTCCATGTCATAACCTTGCATTTTACACAACTGTGCCGAGTTTGTATACAGACACTCGGTTTTCTCTTTTTCCATAGACAAGTAATATACGATAGGGAAATAATGGTATTTTTCCAAGAGAACTAGATGTCATTATCAACTGATCTATAGCATAGTCTGCTCTCGCTTAATGACAATTACTCCTTGCAGTGTGAACTTTTAATCACTACCTCGAACGAAATGTCTAACACATGCACACATATGGGTGATCAATAAGTAACCGTTAATCCCACCATGATGCTCAACCGATTCATAGGTTAAAATAATTCACATCTTAGTTAAACATATAGATTAAAAAAACAGAATTCACGTCTTAGCTTAACTACACTTTTCCTTGGGGGAAAACATCCTACAAACCTAATGATGATCAATTCTTTACACTTAATAATTATCAATTCAAACTCTTATCTTAAGAATCATATCAAGAAAACTAAGGTAATAAATTAGGCCACGCTACCTATTTAGCATTAAGGTTCGCCCCTTCTTCGTATTAGCAGGACCTTCTCCTTACACACCTGGTTACGTGTCTCTCATAGGCTTTCAATTACACGTTCCTTGGACTTGCGAGGGTTTCGCCTTCCATACCTCCCACCCCGGTGTCAAAACCTTTCCGCCAGGAAAACACCCTCCAAAGCATTAACTTACCCAATCAGAACTCAAGTTTATCTAACTGCCATTATTAGTACACGCTCCTCCAGGTTTGGAAAAGTTTACATTCCCGCTTTTCTTAATCGATCGATCTCTGCAAAGTTTCAACTTATGAGAAATATTTCAGCAAGTATAATCACTGTTTCTGCAACATTTCAACCTAGGAATTTCGATAAATAAAACCCATCTTCACCCCTTGTCCAGTTTCGCCAGATATAGTGATCAATCGGAACCTCATTAAGAATCATTCATGTCCGTACCTGATGTATTTAATTACTAGCAACTTTAAACATGCGACGGATTTAACCCGCTGCCTATGCACGTACATCAATTTAAAATTGCTATGTGCTACAATTATGTCTGTAAAATTCACTCTGTTGCAGGAGTTTTAATTTTTGATTGTTCTGGCAACATTAATATGGTTATGATAGAAAAGGGATTGAATGCCAATAGTGACGATGAAAATTGTATTGAAATTGAATGATTGAAACACATCTCAAAATTTAAAATGGCTACAAGTAACACTTACACAGACTAAATCTACAGTGCAAAATTATGAGGATTCTGTAGCCGAAGAACTACACAAGCAACTACTGAATCAGTTTAACTTTCTGGATTTTGACCACAACGAATTTGTATCTTCCTAGACCAAATCAAAACGACGTGAGGTCTTTATATACTAGACAGCTGGGGAATGAGCCAGCACCTTTCCCGACGGAACCAAACAACGAATAACAACATGCAAGGCACCATTATTAAAACTATCTGTTTCGGCACCTAGCAGGAACATCAAAACTAGTTATGCCTAAAATGATTTTTGGAGGGAAAAAAGGGGCAGACAGCACCTCGCCAGCTAGGACACTTCATGAAGCCGGTGATTTCTTTATTCAGACCAAGAAGATTTTGTTTATATGATTACATGTTAGACGTGAATTACGCTATTGTACCTCCCTAATAATTAGTAGATAAACTTAATCGTGCTTAATTTGTTCAATGACAGTTTAATGTCCTTTTTAAGTGATTGATAAAGACGTTCCATAGTTTTTCGTATACGTTCAGGCCTTTAGACATACCCGTAGTTGATATTATTGATAAGTAACTTCTTGTTGTCGTTTGCTCTCCAAGGAATGTATCTGCTGTAAACGCATAGCGCGATACCTCTTCATGTAGTTGTTTCTCGTTACTATTATTTATTATTTATCACCAACGTTTGCAATTTCGAGCATTATTTCAATGTAATCGAAGTTTTGTGATACAAGCATTTTGCACCAGTTGCGCAATTATATTCCAGTTTTTTAATTAAATACACGCTGCAGACATGCAGCACACGCGTTTTACAGGGTTCAAGTAATAGCACATCCCATGCCAAAGATGTGATAACAAAACGGTTGGTGTTATGATGTTGCTGCGATTAGAAACATCGGGAACACAAGCTGTGCTTTTCTAAACAAATTAAAGAAGACACAGAGTATAATGAATGTCCCTGTGAAGTTTAGGATGTAATCGAGAGATATTAGTTCGTTTTTTTTATTAGGAAACGTTGTCGATTTCAACCGAAGTTTATACCTTGTGCGATGCAACCCATATTTCATTTTTCATGTTTATATATGTGTCAAGTTTTTCTAGATTAAGCTTGATCACTTCTACGGAGATGGTGTTGTGACATAGTGTCATAGATATGTGGTTTGTGATTGTGTTGATATCTGGTTTAGTCCAGATGCGGATTTCAATGTGATTGTTAAGCTTTCATAGACAGTCACTGTCTGATACCATTCAAACCGCCAGAAATCAGGCATCAACATCCATTAATGCGTGTTAAAGGTTAGCTACGTGGTCTATTTTGAAACTTTGTAAGATTAAAAATAGGGAATTTCCAATGGATTGTTTAGAATATAATGCCGAAATCAGGTCAAAGATAGGTAATTTGCAATGGATTTTCCTAAAATAACCCCCACTCCAGAATGTTATGGAATCAAGGTCATTTCCAATATAATTTTCCAGAATAACGTTATAAAAGGCAATCAGAATTTTCTTCGTAGCCATTTCTGCTAGAGGATTTATATACGTGAACAGGTAAGTGAAAATATTTTTCTAACATATTTTTGACAAAGTGTTACTATATCTTGAGGCTGATTTGATTGAATTAAATCTTTTAAAAAATCTGTTTGTTAGATTAAATCCGACGCTACAAATTGGCTCTTTGTAATAGGACATTTTATATAATATTTTATTGTGCTTTATATGGTATGATATCCTGCATCAACATGTGCTTTGTATGTTATGATATCCTGCATTAACATGTGCTTGGGAGATGGGTGGATGTTCCTGTTTTTTGAGGGAGAGGGGGTCTCTGAGGTGGTAAAAATATGTCAGAATATATTTATTGGGGGGGTTGAGACAGCATCCTCTTTGGGTTTCAAAATTTCATCATTTTCTGAGAAAAAAATTTGGAGGAGGATGGTTTTTTGAGAGAGAGGGGGTCTCTGAGGTGATGAAAAAATGTCAGAATGTATTTATTTTAGAAGGGGTGGGGGTTTTCTGAGCTAAAACCCTCTTTGATATAAAAACCTCAAATACCTATACTACTAAAATCATCGCGAAACACTGGCCCATCGTGAAATCGTCGGACGTACTAAAGCTAATCCTTCCGAACAAACTTGTAGTAGCCTACCGGAGAACAAAAAACCTCAAGGACATCCTAGCCAGGGCGAAGCTAACGCCAATCACTAGTCTAGACCACCCTTGTCAATCTGGCCCCTGTGGCGATAAAAGATGCAAGACCTGTCAACATATGATAGAGACCAGGACATTTATTAGCACAGTGACTATAGAAAAAATAAACATACATGGTCCAAACAAAACGTGCAAAACAGAGAATGTAGTTTATCTCGTCACATGTAAGATATGTTGCCTTCAGTATGTCGGAGAAACTGAAAAGCTACACAAAAGGATCAACCTTCATAGATCTGATTGGATGACAAAGAATCCGTACAGAAGCCCGGTCGCAGAACACTTCACCTCCCCTGGCCACACTTTCAGTGATATAACACTTAACGCAATTGCTAACAACCCCAACTGGAGTTCTGAAACCAGGAAGGAAAAGGAATCTTACTGGATACGACGCCTTAGTACATTGAAACCGAGCGGTTTAAACCAAGAAGATTAGAAAAAGACAGCTATGCACAAGTGGAATTATCCTTTGCAGCTGACATATTTTCTTTTCAAAACTTTTCTAAATTTTCTTTGTAGCCTTCAGTTACTACTAACAGCTTCCGATTTCACTTGAGTTTTTCCATTTAGTGAAATCAGGCCTCTGCTGTGGGCTAAAATCTCTTATCCAAAGTAGTAAAGGCACATAATGAGAATCTTTGAAGAGCTGTTGACCAATACCTGGTCTATAACTGTTCAATAGCTTTACTGTCTGTTGGGGGAGCTAGGCAGGTTTTAAATAGGCCAATAATTGGCTAAGGATTTCTGTTGCCATTCTCAGTGAGGCTGGTTCACAACTAATGTCCTGTTAGCAAAATTTAGCTATTTTCTACAAAGTTGTTCTTCACACTCTTAGGTAGAAACCAAATCTTGGATAAATGTATGCTTAGCCAAAATTTGGCTAGTGTGTTTTAGTGTCACCCACATGTATGGTTGCAAAGGACCAAAATCTAGGTAACTATGATTAGCCCAATTTGGCTAACTGCAACATTGTCCCTTTCCATAATGTACTGTATGACTTTTAGGCAGAAACCAACTTTTGGATAAATGTATCCTTAGCCAAAATATGGCTAATATCAGCAACAGCTTTCAGTACAATCTCCATGTGTGGCTGTTAGAAATGATAAGCTTAAAAGCTGTATAATTTACCAAATTTGGCTGTCCACCTCAATGTCTCATACCATAATGTACATGCATGACCTTTAGGCAGAGACCACATTTTGGAGAAATGTATTCTTAGCCAAAATTTGGCTCGTGTCAGCAACAGATTTTAGTAAAATCTGCATGTGTGGCTGTTGAATTGAAATGTTCAAAAGCTGTATAATTCGCCATATTTGGCTGTCCACCTTAGTGTTTCATTCCATACTTTTGTGTAAATGTATGCTTAGCACAATGTTGGCCTTTGGCTGAAAATGTCTCTTTTGTATAACCTACAGTAATAACTCTTAGAAATCTAAGTTTGGGTTAATGTATGTTTTTGCCAATTGTGACTATCCACTGTAATGTCCACTTTCATAGCATACATGGATAGCTCATAGGGAGTAAAATCAATATTGGCTAAATATGTGCTTGAACAACTTTTGGGAAATGCCTGCAGGGTCACTGGTCAAGATCACTATGGATGGCTTCCAAAAAGAAATCAAGTATGCTATATTTTTATGATCACAACAGTTTTGAAATATGAGCAAATGCAAAAATTCACTTTTGTGATAGCAATCACAGCTAAACCAGAGCAAGGTAATTGAAAGTGTCACACATTTGAAAACAATGTTTTATATTTCTTACTAGTAAATTGTTCTCTTGTAATGAAGACTGCTTTTTGGACTCTGTTGGTAAATACTGGATAAATACATTGGAGGTAATCTACAAAAGCTCCTAAACTGAATTTCTTTTCATATAGCTCTTACTATAGTCTGAATATACCTCCCCATTTGTTTGTACCCCCATTCTGATTTTAAAAAATCAAAACCATAAATGAGATAAGAAAAAAAAAATGTTCAGAACTTGGTTACTTAATTTATTGACTTATAATTTCAAACCTGATTATGACCAGGGGGACCTTAACACCGTTATGGACTGCATGCTTCATCTCAAACAGAAGTTTTCAGTGTTAAAGACTACCTTGCACACTGGTCACTTCCAGTTCCTGCACAAGTCTATATTGAGTGAAGGGGACGATGCACAACTACATGTGTATGTACATAGAATGTACATACTATGTCGTCTACTTCTGATATTTACAATGTCAAATCAAGGAAGAGAATGACAACTACAATTTGCCTTTCACATGGATTTAACAAGTACTGTAATTTCTATGTACATGTGAGCAAAGGGCTATAACTCTCAACCTTCTGGTAATTTGCGAAATTATCTGGCAGTTACCGTACAGGATGAACTATGTCACTCTGCTGTCTGAGGCAAATAGACTCACCTATAGTTTACATAATATGGCACAGTGTTAGTAAGGACAGTACATTAAGCATGAAACCCACAGACGATGACAGCGCTATGGCCACCCTTGTCAGAGTTACGTTAGTAATTATAAATCAGTGAATGAAATGACTAAGTTCTGTGCATTTTTATCACATCAATGGTTTTCATTATTGAAATCGGTAAGGGAGGGGGGGGGCTATAATCAAACTAGAATTTATGCAAAAACTATAAAACCTAAATTTCATATCAAGCATTTAACAGAGAGATGGACCAACAGGAAGGTGGATACATAGAAAATCTAGAGAACAGCAAAATATTAAAACAAATGTTTAAATACACAAAATATTTATTATTAAACAACATATGACTGAAAAGGTTGTAAATTGTAGATAAAAATTTAACTAAATAATATTACAAGCATATGAAAAATACCAGAAAAATGTGCAGTGGTCCGATGGGTGTTTTCTTTCAATGAAAAAATAAAAATGTGTCTTCTCAGCTTCATTTGAAAGAACAATGCCTGTGGAATGTTTCTTTGTTCATAAAACAAATTTTTACTTTAGCATAAAAGATCTCTCTTTTATAAGTCTTGTTATGGCTATTAGCAATCCTCTTGAAAAGAAAGTTCAAAGTCCCCTGGAATAATAATATTGACTGATGCCCTTAGGTGTTGAAATGATGTCAGTGACACCTTAAATTGCTTTGTATTGTATATTCGAAGTGTAACCTCAGTGCTCGCAACTTCCATGGCCTGACCGATTTGAATGACTGTTTCATCTGCATGGTATAGAACATATTTCTCAACATTATATTTTCTTCTGTCTGCACTTTCAGCTCGATGTCTGCTTGATTCTTGTTGGGTTGTGTATACCTGAAAAATGTGGGTCGGTATTTTTAAAATGAAATTTATTTATTATAAACTAAATTAAGCAAGTCTTTTGAATGATTATTTTACTGTCACAATAGAAGAAATTAATATTAAAAATAATAATGTTCAAATTACATTGCAATTTAGTTGGAGTATTAACAATCAAGATTTTCTTTTTTCACTTGGACTACCATGTTATTGGCAGCAAACATTGTAAAATAAATAAAAACATAACAACTATGACCTTTTCTGCATGGCTGTACATCTGTATAGTTACTGAACAAACATTGATATTACCAATGTGACCTTAATATAGAAGCTATGATCCAAATTGCAGCACAAACCATCTGTGTGAATGATACAGAAACATAGCTCTTTCAATTTCGCCATCTAAAATGGTTCTGGAGCTATTAAACTCACCTGCTTATTCTGAGCTTTCTTTTTGTAATTCAGAATCAAAGTTTTCTCCTTCTCTGACAGTGTGGAATAACTTTCAACTTCTTGGTAGGTCTGAAGCAAATGGAGTGGACATATTGTTACTTCATTTTCTTCGAAAGGGTTTTCTAAGAACTCTCTCCACTCCACCTCATCTACCTCTGACACTACTGCCAGAGTAAAATCTTTTTTTTCCGTCGATCTGAAGCAAATATATGTAATCAGAATTAATTTGAAATTAATGACCAAGAGGATAAGAATATAGTGTATCTGTTATATAGCGTTCTGCTATCAGAAATTTATCTTTACAGCCAAATCTAATTGCATAACAAAAGGGTCAGAATTTACAATTTGCTGCAAACGAATTCAAGATGTACAATTTCTTACATGGCTTACCCACTTCAAAGAAATAACTTTCAAATATTTTCCATCTATGTCATCTCTTAAAAGAATGTTAGTTTTCAGGACAAACAATCCTAACCTTTTTAGTTCCAACCAATCACCTTGATCCATATTTGGTTCCACTAAAGGTTGTTGTCCTTCAGGAATAATTTGCTGAGATCTCTCATCAAGCTTATTAGTTTCAAGTGGCAGTTCATCCCAGGCTGGTCTCCATGTTAGATCAGTGGAAAATTCCTTGAACTGGACTGTTACATGGCCAGTTTGGTCAGAGAAAATCCTGAATATAAAAAAACAAAACACATTGACGTTTCTTGCAGAGGCAGCATCAATATTTGATTAAAATAAAACCTATTTCTACAGTGCAAAACTAGTTAATGCCACCATCATTTCTCTGACAACATGATGATTGATAGATTAGATTTGATTATACATGCATTCTCCTCTTCTTAAGATACAAATCACACCATTTCTGTGCAACTGCTTGGTACTAGCTATTAGACACAGTTCATAATTTTTAGATTATTTCCATGAGTATTTGTCTTTCCTTAAGTCTGCATATTAATGTTATGTAAAGTTCTGTACGGGTTTGGTTTGGTTACTTTATGGCACACCAACACAAGTAGGTTATTTATTGCCAAGGCAATTGGAGCAAAGTGTCCTGCTCAAGGACACACCGTGGTAGCTGACCCAATGTGGTCGAATGGTACGATTAAAACCTTCACCCTTGCATTAAAATGAATTGTTAGATGCTTATTAATATACTAATGCCACAATACCAAAATATGTGATATTTGCACAGGTGGCGATTGCAGTTAAATATGAAAGGGAGATAAACCTGGAAAAATAAAATTCTGGTCATGTTTTGATCTGCTGCTGTGGTTTAAACTTTTGTGCATCCTTTGAATCCTGTCTGTTTCTTTTTTTATAAATATGGTTTATTGTGAGAGGTCAAAGACCAAGTTTAGAAAAACATCGGATAGGAGGATAATAATAATAGTAATAAAGATGTGGGAAAATTTATCTTTCTCAACGAAGCAAGAGGATAAGCCAAAAGAGGATACTTTGTTGTGGTAGCTATTATGTGTATGACATAACCGTTCTTGGCACTGCAGGTACAGTGAAGCAAATAAATTTGTAGCAAAAGAAAAAAGCTATAACACAGAACTGTAGAACTTGAAAATGGGTGTTCAACATCATCAGTGTCATCAGTGCAATGTAAACAACATATTGTAAAACTACTGTTTAAATCTTTGCGTGAAAACCAATGTTTAAATCTTTGTGTAAGCCCAGAATTCTGAAAAGGCAAGACTTTAGTGCCAGTTTCAATTTAGGAGAACTTATTCTCAGGTGACTAATAATATGTGATTTAAAGTATAAACTGTATCTATAAAGATTCTAACCTGTATAGATGTGGAAATGTTACATTGGGCACTTGACATATGCTGTCTCCCAACTACTCTGAAATATTCCACATTGCATCCAGGTTTGCAGCTAGTGCATTTTGATCCTTACGAATCCTTTTTATTACATCTAGAAGACTTGATTGTGTGATGACTGACTCCTCGTTTAGCTTGTGGCTCATTTTCGAAAACGCCTGGTCAATATCTTTATGAGTGTGACCCACAACAAGACATGATAACCAAACCTGAAACAAAGTAATTATGCTTATATTGTATTGGGTTAAAACCATCAGATACATCTGATATAAAGTTGCTCATAGATATTAGATTAAATTCAAAACATATTTTATGGTCACATAAGGATAAATTCATCGGGAAATTCGTATAGTGTAACAAGGTACCTAATTGCTGTGGGCATGATCAATGTCATGAATACCTAGTTTTCATATCATCCACTACATGCTGCAAAATCAGTTTGACAGAAAGTGTCACAGATTAACAGAGAAATGATTATTCAACAGGCAGATATATAATGCAAGAAATGATGCTAATATCTTCTTAATATATACCAATAACAAACAGCTTCCTACACTATATAAAATACTTAAGGGGCATGTTTTAAAATAAACAAGGTATGTTTAGATTCCATACATGATGCATGATTGACTCATATTCTACAAGAACAAAGATTCAAGTTTTATGACAAAACCTTTACAATGTGGCATTGCTGATGATATACAAACAAATCATTAAATTCTAAAATTAATGCAACCCAATCTAACTGTATATA
>JAECUM010020904.1:0-34521 GCA_016617855.1 Megalonaias nervosa
AAAACCATGTCTTTGGAAACAATCACATATCAATGAAAGGGTTTTGGGGCATTGCAACAGTTTTTCAGTTACATAAAACTTATCAGCCTTAAAAAGTTGCTTTCATGTAACAAAGTTATAGAAAGAACTAACAAGACAGAAGTTTTTTTAAATATTTTTATCAGATTACAGTAAACATGTCATTAAAAGAAATTACTCCTCTACATTTAACATTTTGAACTCTTGAGCAAAGTATAACTGTATAACAAACAAAAATTAAAATTTGCCTTTAGTAACCAATTATAATTGATTATCAGTTGGTTAAGTGGAACCAATTATCAGCTTTGAAATTCTAACTGATTCGCATTACTACTTTCTTATATTTATATTCAGTTCAGATGTTCCTATAATGTCAGAGAATCACTTGTATAATGGATTATTTTCTAAAATTATGGTATTATATATATGCACAGGTGGAAGATTTCTTCATCTTTATTGGCATGTATAATGCGGTCTCTTTATTGAACCTATATATTTTGTCACTGATTCAGTCAGTTATGTTATTTCTGCTGTTCAGCATTTCTTACTGTATGATGGTGATGTATATATGTAAGCAGGTTATTCCATCCATTTATGTATGACATCTGAAACATTTCAGCCAGTTATTTTACCATATTGAGATATTGAATTCTGATGAAAACCTTTTGCTGGTTTGAAGGAAGAAATTCATTATTTTTATTAGTCAAGAAATTCCTACTATTAATGATTCCATTTACTCTGTCATTCTTTGCTGAGGATAGTTACATGAGTTTGTATCATAATGACCTAATTAGTTTATTGATTGATGGAGTCGTTCTTTGATTGATTGAAGTTTAAATTGGTCTGTTTCATTTTGCCTTGATATGCACCTTCTATATAATAATGACAAAAATGCATTGGGAGTAACTTTCTCCATCTCAACATATATCACTTAATCTCAAAATAACCTTGAAACCAGTATGTTCCTGGTCCCAGATTGAGTCTTGAAACCAGCATATTCCTGGTCCCAGGTTAAGTCTTGAGACCAGCATGTTCCTGGTCCCAGACTGAATCCTGAGACCAGCATGTTCTTGGTCCCCAATAAAGTCTTGAGAGCAGCATGTTCATGGTCCCAGGCTGAGTCTTGAGACTAGCATGCTCCTGGTCCCAGGTTAAGTCATGAGACCAGCATGTTCCTTGTCCCAGGCTGAGTCATGTGACCAGCATATCCTTGGTTCCAGGTTAAGTCTTGAGAACAGCATGTTGCTGGTGCCAGGTTAAGTCTTGAGACCAGCATGTTCCTATTCCCAGGTCGAGTATTGAAACCAGCATGCTCAAGGTCCCTGGTTAAGTTGAAAACAAAATCTGGGATAACATTTTTTAAGACATCCAGCCTTGTATGGATTATGGTGAATGAAGAATGATCTGATCATCCATATGAAATTTATATTTAGAGGGAAAGTCCCTGTTGCTTTAATTTATTTTAATTTAATTTATTAAGTATATGTGAGATGCATGATTTATTTATTTATATTTATCTCCACATCAGAACAAATATTTTTTGTTGTATTTTTTATCTATAGAGGTGAACACTACCAACCTATTGCATTGCATTAAATTTCCCTGACATCAGGATGATATACATAATTTGAAAGGGACAAAAACAATTTGTTTGCATTAAAAGTAGTGAAAAAAAGAAGTGTGTCCAAATCTCATTGTTTGTTGTTTTTACATTGTTACAGTTTTGTGTCAGTACTTGGCCCACAGTGTATCATTAAAAATGGGAATATTGTAAATAACAAGGTCAACAAGGGAGTTTAGTATTAGACTTTATTATTATTATTATTACATGTATTATTGGTGTGGATGTCCATTTTAAAACTGAAAATTACAGGGAGATATTCCTTCCCCTCCATTTAAAAAATGATGTGAATTTTCTGAATACTGTACAAAGTGGATTTAATTAAGAAACAAAAGTACAGCTTGCAGATATGATGTATTTGGATGATTTTTGGCTGGATTTTGTTTAGAAATTCGAGTGAACCATTCCATTGCATGTCCTAGAATTACCTAATTACAGCATGTATATAGTAGCATTTTATGGCATCCCAGCACAATAGCAACAATCTGGTTACAACTAACGGCAAAGTTTACAAAATGTAGAACAAAATCTTTGAGATACATGTAAACCCTTCTAACGTAATGTAAACATGAAGTACAAGATAAATGTAACGTAATATAAACATGAAGTACAAGATAAATGTAACGTAATATAAACATGAAGTACAAGATAAATGTAATAGTAAAAGTATTATAATTCTGTACAAGATACATCAGCTAGAAGATAAATTACACATATAATATTTTTAAAGATGGTTGCCGATGCCAAAGCTAAAAAAAAATGATTCTTTTAAGTTTTGGCACAGATAGAGCATGCTTGATCAGTACATTGATATTATACTACCACAGTCTTGTTTGCTTTTTTTCAAGTCGGAAATGGTCAGAAACATCTCAAGACTGTGTGCAGAAACACATGCAACTGAATTAAAAGGAAACATAAGTGTAGACTGGTTACAGGTTTTTTTGGTTGTTTTACATTACAGTAGCATCCTAAGCTTGTTGAATATACACTGTATAGCATTTCAGTGAACACAAGCAGCAAACTTGATTTGGAGATCTTTGGATGTTCTCATATCATTTTGCACTTTTTACCTCTGCAGTATGGTAGCACCCAGTACATTGTGGATACTGTTGATTTTCAAATGTTTGTTATTAATTATTTCCATATGCTATGGAGTAAAATGATATATGTATCAAAGTATATTGAGATATACAACCTTTGATATGATAAATATCAATATGGGTAAACAGTGAAGTGGCCAACAACTCATATCCATGGCAGTTGAAGACTGAAAGGTAACTTTTATGTGGTAAATATTATTTTTAATTAAGTCTCCATTTGTGGTGTGTATCGAAAATGGCAAAATTATCAATGTATCTCAACATTAGTGAATCATTTTACCCCTACCATAAGAATGAATTTTTCTGAGGTTTATTTACATTTCCTGTATTTATGAAGTTAATGTCTCTGAGATAATAAAGAGTGAAACTTTTCATGGACATTTTCTTTAAATAAGTCACTGAAGATCACGTTAAACTTCTTGCGACAATTTTAATAGATTTTTAACAGTGTCCTCACCTTGGTCTATTCCTTCTCATTTAATGAAAAAGCTTGGTAAATAAAACATGACACCTTCTACAAATGCATTTCAGAAAGCCCTGTTTCATTGTACCACTTGTTAGACAATGAATGCTGACTTAAAAATATGAATTCTCAGTTACATGCAGTGCATTGAAAATGTGCTTAAATAACTTTTTTTTAAACCAGTGTCACATGGCTTGCCAATGGGAAAACCTAAAAATTTGTGTTTTGAAAGAGTAAGTTTCTTGTTGTTGATTTGTTTGTCTAACACAGTTTCATCATTCACTAACAATGTGCCTTGTCATATAAGCATGCATGTCAGGAATTAGACAAATCTCTAAATACCTACTCATCTAGTCAGGCGAGTACTGGTACTAAAACTTTATCTCAATCTATACAGAAATATAAAAGAGGATGATATTAACACCCAAGATTTCATTGTGTGAAATACTTGTTTTCTGTAACTTGTTACCGGTATTTGACCCTTCTAGCACCAGTTGTTAATAAATACAAATTAAGACCAGTCAGCACTTGACTGGTAGTTGATTAGTATTGTCAAGTGAGAGAGAATGTATGAGCTTGCTATAATCATATTGGTAGTCCCAGGTCTAAAGTGCTCAGCTTTACTGATCATTGCCATATCACCTCTGGGTTCGAGTCCCAGACTTGGCCAATGTGGGTATGCAAAAAAGCTTGCTAGTAGCTTCCCTTGCATTGGTAGTTCTTCCTTGGAATCTTAAGGTTCTTCCTTCACCAGTTATATGAGCTGCCATGTATAGCCTATCATTAGCTGAAAATAGTGTTCATCCCACAATAATGACAACAATCAAATGGAACAACAAACTTTTGGTTGAAAGAATGAAATTCCAGTGAACATATATGTAGTCATCAGCATTCTTGACAGCATCCCATTTCAATGAAGAGTATTGCTAGTCAACCCTGAATCGACATTTATAACTGAAAATTCACTAGACTGCCAGAACACTGCAGTTTTTGTTGTGCAGTTGAATTTCCAACATCATTGTTTGGATATTTCAGATTTTATCTCCATATTCAGCTTTATATAGCAAAGTGATTTGTCAGATTTGATAGAAAATAAACTGTTTGCTGATAATGCAAAGAAGTATGCCATAACCATTCAGCACTCCAAGTTGCAACTATAATGGTTGCATTAGGAATTAATTATTGGTGAATGAAAATTGTCAACTGCTTGCCCAGTGGTGAGTGAAAATTGTCAGCTGGTTGTAACTGGTAGCCCTGTGATGAGTGAAACTTGTTATCTGGTTGTCCTGTAGTGAATTAAACTTGTCAACTGGTTGATCCGTGGTGAGTGAAACATGTCGTGGTTGTTTTGTGATGAGTGAAACTTGTCCTCTGTATGCCCTGTCGCGAGTGAAATTTTCATCTGGTTGCCCTGTGGTGAGTGAAACTTGTCATCTGGTTGCCCAGTGGTGAGTGAAAATTGTCAACTGGTTTTCCTAAGGTGAATGAAATTTGTCATCTTGTTGCCCAGGGTGAATGAAACTTTTCGACTGGTTGCCCTGTGGTGAGTGAAACTTGCCAACTGGTTGCTCTGTGGTAAGTGAAAAAAGTCAACTGGTTGCCCTATGGCAACTTTAAGAATCATAATGTGGCAACTAGAAAATTACATCAGCACGTATGATTACAAGCACAGAAGGTTCCAAATTTTATGCAAAAAGGACCCCAACATTTTTGCATATGCTATTTAATTACCACCATATATTTAACTGATATTAACTATCCGCAAAAGAAAATGGAAGGTTCAGGCCATTTATCTGTGAAATTGAGGCTTGTTAATATTGGCAGATCTATGAAGTGTTGTTATATTGCCTGTTGTGTAAAAACCCCCACAACAAATTAAAAATGTTGGATATATCTGAAGAACAGATAAAGATATTTGTACAGGTTGAGTTCATTTAGAATAAGGTAGTTTGGCATGGGACACAATACATGCACACGTATGCTGTACAAACAAGCTTTAGTTTTATTGTGATACCTGTGTTTGTTTGTTTTTTTTAAACATAAAACTTAATTTTATGGGCTCATGATAATTGGATGTATTTTAGAAACATATGGCAAGTTACTTGATAGTTTCCCAGTTATGACCCATGTATTGAGTTCCTGGGTGTAAGAATGGACCCCAGGGTCAGTGTCAGTTGCATGTACAAAGTCGTCTTTTCATGACTTGTAATTAAATACATGGTTATTGGGTGAGAATCTTAATAGTTTTCAAGTTATGATCCAGGAGCAAAGTGTTTTGGGGTATGGATTGAGTTGAGTGCATAAATTTATCTTGGCATGCCTAGTAAAGGTATATGTTGTGCTAGTGTGGATCTATCAAGAGTATTTCAAGTTATCACCTAGTGGGCCAAGTTTCTGGGGTAGTGATGGACCCAAGGGTCAATATCTGTTGCATGTATAAACATTTATTTTCATATCCAGTAAGTGATATGCCATGGTTTAGGTGGGATCTCTCTGTTATAACTCTAGACAACATACAGAAAAATTATTTGTAAGTAATTTAGATTTGACATTACAAGCACATATATGCTATTAGAGTGGGAGATGAAATTGGGTGTGAGCCATTATTAAATATTTTTTTTAAAAACCCTGATACTCCTAACTGGAAAAATGTGAAAACAAGTTTGTTTCTGACTGTTATAATTAAACAAATACAGTAGAAAACACATAAATCCCAGCAATAGTACATATGCTTTTGGAACTTTCACAAAAGATAGAAGTGTGAGTTATCCAGTCTATACTAAAGTGCATCAGCTATCTTTGTCAGTAAAGTCTGTGACAATGCTGCAGGCTGAAATGTCAGACAACCTGCAAACTATTATTTATGAGCATCTAATTGCTTGGATCCTGCTGTCAAGTAAAGCAGTGAATAAATCTATACTGCACATATTCACATCCCACATAGTTATTTGCTTTAGAACCAATCTGAATAGCATAAATGTAACACACTTGCTTTGCATATATATATACCCAGGTTGGAATCCCAGTTCTGGCATGGTCCATGTTAAAGGGAGGACACTTCAGGATCAGTGTTTTTCCACAGGTTCTCCATTTTTTTCCACCTAAGGACTTCACTGTCAGGTAAGCTAGGTATCTTGACCATTTAGAGTACTAAGTGCAAGTCCTGAGGACTTTTGATTCTTTTGGCTTAAATAAATGTTTGAATTGATTATTTTCTTTTTTCTCCAGGTGGAACACAGGATGCCATCCAAAAGGGAGTATGACCTGGTGTCCGATGATGGCTATGACACGCGGATCCCATTACACAATGAAGATGCTTTCCAGCATGGCATACACTTCAAGGCAAAGGTACAGAATTCTTGTTCTTAAAAAGCATTGAAGTTGCACTGTACAGTTCGTACAAGATTGTGAAGTTATTTATGATTGGGTGTTTGTACAAAAATTTACATTTTATTGAAAATAAAATATCTTGAATACTCCAAAACTGAGCCATGGAGATAAAAAAATTTACGAAGTTTGTGACAAGAAATTGCTTATTAGGTGAGGTAAAATTTACTGAATCTTTGTATATTATTAACATTTGTGAGCAATCTTACTGTTGGTCAGTGGTATGTCCGTTGCTAATGACAAGATGTCATTCACTTTTACTGGTATTTGACACTTAGTGTTCTTGAGGTGTTGGAATCAGTTAAGGTATATTTTGAAATCTTAATTAGCAGTTTAGTTAAAAGTTGAAAGAATTACACATTAGTTTGTATACATAGGGAAATTTATTAAATTCTACCTGAATGGGACTCTAGACTTTTGACAAAGTTGGACATTATACTGAAACTCTCTGTATAAAAATCTTAAGACCATAATTAAAAATGAACCAGTCAGTTCTTTTATTGTCCTGCGGGAAATTTTGCAATGTCTAGTATTATGAATGCTTATCATAAGTTTTAGTGCCTATATGTCATTTTATTTTTATAGCACTAAGTATGAATCCAATAACTTCGGGGTTTATATTAGTCCAGTTTGAAACTAATTTTGTCTTTGGAAACATGATGTGTTATTTTGTGAACTATACAAAATACAAACATACATGACTAGGGTGAGTCTTAATCACCAAGATGTTAAATGTTCTTTTAGAATGCATTAAGTGGCTTAGTGACCAAGATTTAGTGATGGTGACTTAGTTTAAATATTCTCACAGGGGATCAAGTATTGACTTTTAAAATGGGCATATAATATATCCAGATCTTGTTCCTACAGCTGCATTGTTTGTATTGATCAAATGTGTCATCAGTTATTGGAAATGGATTGTGCTCGTGGAAGAGTTACATTTAGCAAGTTTGGACTACCAGTACATAGTTATATATTATGTTTTCCATACACTCATTGCATCTATAGCAAGTTGAGGTTAGTAAATTTAGCAGTTTTTCTTTTGGTCTCATTTGTGTTGCAGAGACCCCCAAAGATTTAATATGAATCCCAGTTCTGACACCAAGGCGAGATTTTGATATCTGACTAGTGCATTATGTAATTTCTGTTGGACTAGTAAAATTAAAGCACTCCCTATGCCACTTTCCAGATCCAGTGTTGATGGAGATTAAAGGGTAAATATATAAAACTGTAATGTTGTGAGTCATACAAAAATGAAAAGGTTTTTCTTATTTTAAACACATTTGATGGTAGTTAAATTAAAAAAACTTGAATCTTCATTCGGAAACTAACAATCAGTTCCAGCTAGTGATTTCTTACAGATGGTGAGGGGCATGTTTTAGAAGGAACAGACACATTTTTGTGAGAAAAGGACTTGATGTTCCTAATGAAATCCAGCATTTAATCTTTCAAGAGGTAGAAACAGAGAACAAACACATTAAACTTATCCAGTTTTAAATAAAGTAAAAAATAAAATGAAGTGGAATAAGTAGAAAACAGCATACATTTAAGAACGTGTCTTATTGATTTGGAGAGAGGCAGAGGGGAGGGCTTTCGGACGGGAACTGGATCACTGATCCATAGTATCCAAAATGGCAGGCACCATGACACCAAGACTACCATAATCTTGGATGATTGTAGCTAAGTTTATAAAGCTTGTAGTAACAGACAAATATTATGTATGTAGCAGGTAAGCTGTTCATATGGTAAGAAAACCTATAATACTGCCATTGTTTAAATAGACCTCGGAATAAAGAGGACACCAGGAATAGGTTACATTAAAAAGACATCAGTCCCGGCTGACTTAGTATGTCTAGGAATGGCATGAATAGTCACATCAACCAGTTTTTGTAGTGGAAAGCGAGACAAGTCATGGATTCAGTTCAGGGGCAGTGTCATCTACAGTTTGTTAATGTTTGATTCCAGTTTGTAATTTTCCTGTGTTCCTTAAACCCCTTGATAGATATTTGGTATGGATCATTTTGAATCTAAGACAATTCATTCTTCAGCACACTTGCCCCTATGAAATTGACGGTAATAATCAATAATTTCAATAATTGAAATTGACGGTAATAATCATAGAAAAGTTGTTTAAAGATCTTTTTTTAAGTCTTTCCATTTTCATGTATTTCTTGAAACTTTTTTTCATCCTTAGAATGAAATGAAAATAAATGGTTCAGTTCATTCTGTTATACAATACAATACTGTTACCTGAATGCTGTGCATGTTTGCAGTTTTGAGATTTGTTATCAACACATCCATACCATTGCACATAAATAATACTATTTTTTTTTTTTACTATAACAATAGTGTTCCCCCAAAACTAAACAAGTCAAACTGAACAATATGAGTGGATTGTTGTGGAGGGACAGTCTTTATTTTACATTGTTAGGTACTGCAAAGAACACACAATATTAGTCAAAAATAGGTTTTGGGGAGGAATGCAGCTTTAAATTCTTGTGAATCTCTGATGCCTTGTTGCTGTACATTGTATGTACATGTTGTATGCAGTAACTTGCCAATGCTGTACCCAAACATGTGCTAACACAATGATCAGAACATCTGTTTATCATGCAGTCATTCCGACAGCTGATACAATCATAATACTACATGATGTATGATGGGAATTGTTGATGCAATCTTCCACTTACTGGTTTGCCTGCTTGATGCACACTTTTATGTTAAATTCAGCTCTGCAGTTGTCTAATTGTACCATAGAGAACAAAATGTGGGTTCCCCGTGCAGCAAATTTTTCCTTGTCATTTGGTGATTAGGATAGTGAGCTGAGTAATAGGTCTTTGTGTAAGACTAATATAAATACTTTCCTATACGTAGGATTTCCTATACTTAGAATTTTAAATAAGTTGGAAGTTTGATAATACAGTTGTGATGTTTTTCATACATAGATATTGAGATACATACAGGAGGCATGTACTTTCAAAACTTAAGAAATAAAGTCCATTTAACCTTGTGTCACTAGTAATTACAGATGCTGCATGGACATACAGTGTAAACGTAACAGTGGCCATCTTAAAAATCTTGTTGTTTCTACCCCTTCTGAAAGGATGGTCATATAAACATGGGGTTTTCGCCAGAAGTCCTCTTAGGATATCTAGTTGGCCCTAAATGAAGATAGCACTAATCTGACATCATTTATAGCTGCCACAGTGGCCATTTTGAAATTTTTTTTTTATTGCAACTCCTGAATAGAAAGATGTATGGGCATGAGTTTTTTACTAAAAGACTGCTTATGGTGTAAAATGAAAATGGCATTGATTGGACATCCAGTATGGCCACCACATCAGCTAGATTCAAACTGTTAGCAAAACTACTCTTCAGTGGAAAGTCATTTTGACATGGGGATTTCACCAGAAATCATATGGTATCTTGTTTGTCCCAAATGAAAATAGTATCAATCTGATGTCCAATATGACTGCCACAGTGGCCATCTTGAAAATCTTGTAATCACAACTCTTAGATGGCTGGTCATACAAATTTTGGGCCTTCACCAAAAGACTTCTTGTGATGGCTAGTTGGCCTTATATGAAAACGGTGCCAATCTGATATCCAGCATTGCTGCCATGGCTGATGTCTTGAAAATCTTCCTAAATGCTAATTCTTATTGACACTGGGTTTTCCCCAAAAGACTTCTTTCTCTTTCTACTGTCTAAAGAAAAATGGTGAAAATCTGACATAAAACATGACCACCAATGAACCTTGACCACCAATGAAACATGACCACCAATGAACCATGACCACCAATGCAGCCGGCTTGAAAATTTGTTATTGCTATTTATCTTAAATGTTAAGTCTTATTGACACCGGGTTTTCCCCAAAAGTCTTCTTAGGATGTCTGGTTGGACCTAAAGAAAAATGATGCAAATCTGACATAAGACATGACTACTAGCTTGTAAAGCTTGCAATTCTTGCTACTCATTCTGAGGGTACATTCATATTCAGATGGAGTGTTCCCTAGAAGACTTTAAATGATATTGGTTTGGTCCTAAATGAAAAATGCTGATCTTACATCCAGTGACTGATTTGAAAATCTAGACATTGCTAAAAAAAACCAGAGATGGTTTCAACACTCAGAAGTTTAAAAGAAATAATTTTAGTTTTGAATTGCTGGAAATACTTTTTGATCAATAGAACATCAGTTCCTTTATTGTTGTGTCTATTTCGTATCAATACTCATGTTATAGAAGCTTATTGCATTTCATTGATGACAGTGATTGATTGTTTATTGTTGTTGTTGCCAGTTGTTATAGATCTTGACATAAGAATTATATGAAGTATTTTTCTGGCTTTTTTTCCTCTGTTCTGTTTGAGAATGCCTAATGTTTCTGACTGATAGTCAGCATGGATGTTTATTGCATGTGGCATACTACTAATCAGTGGAGGATGATGGTGTGACTAGTTATGGCTGATTAAAATATTTTCCCCATGTTATAATTTGAATACAGGTATAATCTGTTCTAACTCTCTCTAAAACTGAAAAGATGAAGATTCCATGACAAGCAGATACAATAATAGAATTTTTAAAAAATTGAAGCATATAGAACCACCAGTTGTTATTTAAGTTTTAACATTTATCTTATTTTAAACCTGTGTGCAAAAGATCCAGTAATAAGTAAAACAAGTTCTCTATGGCATTAAGTTGTATCACCTGTATCTGCAGTGCTAAAAATATCTGATAGCCAGACACTTGGGGCCCCTCTAATTTAAGATCATGTCCCCTAGTATTGTCAGTTAGGTGCCATTTGGGGTTGTTGAAAAAAAATCTAATTTGCTTGAGGAAACTTTGATTGCAGTGATGAAATGTGGAAATTTATTTTCGAGATCTTGCAAGTCTAGTAATTATTAATATTTATCCCCAGGTATGCCCCTTACCTTTATAAAGATTGTCTACTTATCATACTATAAACTTTGTGTACAAAGCGAATCATGTAACCTATGAATGGGGAACATATTGCCTGGGTTACCTATAATTAGTGCTTACTTGGCTTTAACTGATTCTGCTGGAGGTAGGGCAAAATATCAGTTTTGGATATTTATGTCCAGTACAGAAACCAATCAGAATCAGTCTAATTGGTACCAGAACTGTTCCAGCAATTTTTGTAACTTGTGCACTGATGTGTGGCCACGTAATGGGATTAAGACTAGCATGTATATGCAACAAGCTGTTAATTGATTACTTTATTGTTCTAATCTGGAGAGTCAGGCTGAATGGGTACGTGTTTTGAGGTACATATATAATAAGTAATAAAGGGATCAAATGGGGTCATGATTGCTTTTGAGTCTTTGATTAAAAATCAGCTGTACTTTGGCAAAGTTAAGATAAAAAAGATAAAGCTCTTATTAAATGGTTTTGTTTAATTCCTATTGCGTTATGTTAAAGATTAATGAATAATACTTGATCTGTCCCATGCTCATGCTTACAACAGTGTAATGTAATATTGGTTAAACGTGTTAAGTGGCACCTATGAACAACATCAAAAGTGTAAACAGAAACTATATAAATCAAGACACGATTCAGATGTTAATGAACGTAAACACTGTTGATCCACTGAGTAAGAAGGACATTGTTGGATCATTTAGACAATAGTTGACCTCAGCATGTGGATGAAAGCATTGCTTTACATGAAATATTTTGAGATCCAAATAAACACACAAGCCAATTTAATATGATTTAGTTTTTATCTTTTTGCAACATTGTCTACAAGTAATATTTAAAAAAAAGGGATAATTTTGGGGATTTGGAAATTGTAGTCAAGTCTTGTGGAATTGGTGTCAGAGTTTGTGTCTTTTTTAAAGTCCCTGGGCCTGTATCTAAACAAAAATGTCTTTGAGCACTGGTTTGTGCAGTGATGTATTTTCCCCTGCCACAGTCCTTTTGGTGTCTGACTTGTAAAAACATTAAAACCAAACATTAATGTTGATGTCAGCAGTGGCAAAAAAGTGGTACCTATGTCCCTTGAATTGTTAGGTGAAACAATTAATATGAAAGTAACATTAATTAAACAAGTGATATAGAAAATATTTGACTTTGATGAAAATGTTGAATAAAATCTAGGTATATATGCAAAATGCACATCTGCTGGTAAGACTTTGTAGCTGAGTTCTGTATTGTCTCTCATGGTGCAAGTGTTGTTGGAGTATTGATGACACGAAGTGTCTGGTCCAGTAACTCGTGCAGCAGGGGAAGACACCAAATTGGCTTTCATCTTCATCACTGATTTATGAGTTCAGGTACTGATATTGTTCTAGATTGTTTCTGAAGTTAGTGTATTTTAAGATGTAGAAGGCCCTTGGTGGCTTGAGTTGTCAAAGGTGCTTGCTTGTATAGGTGACTGACATCTCACTCTTGTCCCAGTGGGTTCGAGTCTTTGTTCGGCCAACATGTTTGTGTGAGAAAGCTTGCCAATAGCTTCCTGTGGCATCATGGGTCTTCCTGGGGTTTCCTCTGGGTTCTTTCTTCTGTAAATATACTGGCCATGATGTATAGCCTATGTGCTGAAAAATGGTGTTAAACCCACAAAACCAAACCTTTTGGACCTAGGGTGACTAATGGTAATAATCTGATCTATTCATTAATATGGGTCTCTGTATGGATAGCAACTGGGCATGGTAGGCAAAGGTACCTTTTACTTGTTGCTCATTGCACAAAACTAGTAAGTTTTTTGTTATCTAGTTTTTTGTCAGTGGTTGTTGTTGTACCCTCTTTTTGGCAGCATTTGGAGTTTGGGGGAAAAAGTCTGTTACAGAAAAATTGTTCAAATCCAATTCATGGTTGAATGAATAGTTTGTAGCCTCATTTGGGAATGGTGACGGTTGTGCAGAAGCGAGATTATCAATTTCCTCATTATGAAACAATCCCAGTGCAGATATTATGGTCCTGATATTCATCTGTTAATCGTCATGCAGTCTTTACAGCTGTTTCTTCTATATTGACCACATACTTCTGGTTGCTAATCTTTACAGCTATTTCCTTTTGGTTGGCTGCATTTATACTGGACTGTGCCATTCCACTTACAAGTCTTTATATTGTTATGCCACATCAGCACAATAGATGGAACTTCATTCAGAACACCACTGGAACTCATTTGGAATACTCAGTACTTTTGGTCCTGTGATAGAACTTTTAGGACTATTTAGGATTTTATTCACCGTACTGCAGCTATTTTCAATTTTTCACTTTCTGTTTTAGGGAAATAAATTATTTGTTGAATTTTACAAAACTTATTAGTTTTTGCTCTTTTATGGTACTGAGATTAAGACCATAGAGTCGTAACAATATGCTTACTCCATTTGGACTTCATTTGGACTTGATTGTGGCCTTGTCATTTCCAGGATCATAGCCACTATTTTTTCCATGTGACTACATTTGAAATTTTTCTCAATGAAATAGACTATCTTGAGTCAGCTGATCATGATCCTGCAGTATTGTTCTCTTCAAGTAATCGCAGAAGATAATTTGCCGCAACCCTCATTAAATTTTAATTTGCCAAAATATGATAATACAATTCGATCAATATTATTTGTGGAGTTTGAGTCAAATAAAAAAAGTATGGCTATTAAAATATAATCCTATGACCATGAATATGTTTATTCTGCTTATTTCAAATGACTCGACAGCAATGGAAAGATTCATAAAATTTGGGTTATTTTTCTTTTTTGTTTTGATTTTGTGTACTGTATAGAAATTAAGTTTATTTTGAAAAGGAGCTGAACAGATGTCAGCAACAAATTTTCTTATTTCCTACAGCACTTTAAAAAAGGTGTGAATTAGTTGATTTGTGAACCATGTTTACATGAAAGTCTTCAAAACTTGGATCAGACCATTCCAGTGGCCTAGTGATTAGAGTGTCCGCATCGGATATGGGAGGTCATGGGTTTTGAACCCCGTATGAGTTATACCAAAGACTTATAAAAATGGTACTCACAGCTGCCTCGCTAGGCACGCAGCAGTAGGAGTTTAGTGTTAGGACTGGTTGGCCTGGTGTCAGGATAATGTGATTGGGTGGGACATGATGTTGCATGTCGGCGGCATGATGCCCCAATGCTAGACATCACTATAAACTGCCACACTGCAAACATCATAGCGATATGACTGAAAAATTGTTACAGCTACATTAAAAATCCAAATCACACAAACACACACTCAAAACCTGGATCAGATGGCATAATTCTACAATCGCAGTTAAACACCTTGTGACTTTTGTGTTTGAAATCTTATAGTTTTTTGTGCATCGAGTTTTAATACTTGATTTGTTCTAAATAATAATGACACTGTGGATAATGTCCCATCAAGCTTACACAGAGACTGTACTGTGTGTTAAATTCAGGTACAGTGGTCTAGACTGCTTCATGAAACAACAACTTTTTTACATCTTTTTAATTCATGACTTGAAAGAAGGAGAAAAGATTTTTATGCAATACATGGTAAATGTGAAACAGAGAAGACGAAGTCATAAAGCAACAGTTTTGTGTTTGATGTCTTCTTTACACTCAAGTGTTTGCTGATATCTAAGTTTTAAATTGGTGGGACCCTGAAACATCTGTAGAAGAGGTGGGGGGAATTTTCATTGTACAGAATTAGCTGTTCACTGAATCAGTCTGGTAAGGTGTTTGCCTGTACATTATATTCTCACTGAATCAGTCTGGTAATGTGTTAATTTGTACATGTTTCATGGAATCAGTCTGGCAAAGTGTCTACCTGTACATGATAGAGATCTTCATGGAATGACAAGTATTTCAGAAATGCTAAATGATAAGAAAGTCCAAGCATATTCATGGAAATATGTTTTATTTTTTTTATGTTTGTTTTAATTCACATTATGTATGGAATAATTTCTAAACTATCAGGAAACTTTTTGAAATTAGGACTTAATGAAAGCATGGAGATAAATTGGTGGTCCTTGCAATGGGTACATACAGCATCCAGAGCTGCCTAACAGATGTACAAAACATTATGAGAGGATGTACTACACAGACAATTCTCACCCTGGGACACCAGATTTCAGGAACCTTACATTCTTATCTCCCTCAGATGCAATCAGACTTTGAATATACCAGTAGATATGTTGAACAACCAGAACATCCTGTTCTATGCCAACTTGGATACCTGAGAAATAAAAATCATTAGCCTGCTATCCCCAACATGCAAATATGCGGATGTTCAGTATTGATCTATTAAACTACAAACAGTCGTGTACCTTTTGTGACCTTAATTTTGCTAAATTTTGATATGTACATTTGTAATATTTCATTTTACCATAATTAGACTCATTAGTGCAGTTACAACTCTTGCATCTTACAATCATATGAAGTTGCCCAGTTTTTGCAGGAAATTGTTTCTTTGATGTGTCTTAGGCAAAAAAACCCACTGAAAGGTGATAGCAAGAAAGCTGTTGTGACTTTATATCCCCATTCTGCACATCTGTTCTTCTGTCTATTATAGTTGTGTTGCCCCTGTGGTAACCATCTGCAGGCAAGGTGTTGACCTGACTGATATGGAATGAATTCTATCTAGTCTGCTTGGATACAGATTTCTCAAAAAAATTCCAAGCCATTTTTTTGCTCATATACAGGCCAACTACAGCTCATGTAACTTGGAATACATATTTGAAATTAGAAATTGAAAAAAAGTCCCAACAGATGACAAAAATATTAAATTCTTGCTGGTGTATACAAGGATTTTCTAAATAAACAGTTGTGTAAAAAGATAACTGACTTTACTGAGCTTCTTGGAATGGTCAAGTTAATTAAGGAACCAATTAAATAACAGCTAATTAAAAAAAATACTTTGATCATGTCTGTACTAACACTCCAGAAAATATTTATGAAGTCTGTGCTCATAAGATTGAATTGAGTGACCACTGTGCCATTTTCTGATCACTAAAATACCCCAACAAAATTAATAAAAATCAAATGCACAAATTGATGTCTTACAGGTCTGTAGAAATGTTAACAACACCAACTTTCTGATGGACTTAGAACAGGTTCATTATGGAAAGATCTGAATATATAGATGATATCCTGTGTATGTTTATTATGATACAATGGGCACCAAGTGTCTAAATGGTCTATAGCACTTGTTTTTACAGATCACCCACACATCCTCATTTTCTACTATTTATCAATGACTTAGTCTTGTATCCAGCACACTCTAACACAGATCTTTCCATTGACGACTCTACATTGCATTTATCTGGTAAGCCTCTAGACTCCATTAAAAATAAACTTCAGATCAACCTCAACAATATATCAGTTTGGTGTCAACAAAACAAAATGCATTTTATTATTTCGAAAATGAAATGTTTGACAATCGGAACAAGACAGTGTCTATCTACTAACATGGATTTACTTCTAACTCAAAATGGCTTATATGTGTCTAAAATCAAAAACTTCTTGGTATCTGCATTGATCGACATCTCAGTTGGAATGCACATATTGATTACCTATGTGCAGTGGTGGTCAAAAGAATAACTCTCTTAAAATTGCTCTCGAAATTTCTACTTCCCCAATCACTTTATTTTTTGGGATATATACTACCACCGATAGATTATGGCTGTACCATATGGGGAAACACATCCAATTATAATCTGTTTAGAATTGAAAAGGGGAGCCTGAATAATACTGAAACTTCCTGTTGTGACTCCCTCGAATGTTTTGTTTTCACGTCTGCAATGGCTACCTATATTCTTTATTTTTAAAGGAATCATGACATATAAGTCTTTAAACGATCTTTCTTATGATTATATCTCTAACCTAATTGAACTAAGACCATCAGATGCTGAGCAAAATCTCCGATCGGCAACTAACAATGATCTCCAGATTCTGTGGTCGAATATCAATCATTACAAAAGCTCATTTACTGTATCAGCACCTATTGTATGAATTCCTTACCCTTGCTTCTTTTAAAATATCATTAAAGAAATTCTTTCTTGAAAGGTTCTGAATAGTATTTATCATTATATCCATAAATAATATGTCCCGATCAAATTCGGTATATGTAATATGTATGGCTTATGCTGAAATGTATGTACCTGTGTATAGAACATTGTTCATATGTGTATGTTTCCCAGTATAGTCACACATAATCATTGATGTTAAATATGTATGAAAGCGTGTGTGACTGTCACGTAGCCCCCGCTTTATTGGGGATGGGTTGTAGTGGAAATTTGGTTATCGTTATCTAGAGAGTGATTGTCTTCGGTGTTATTGCCCAGATTGAGTAAATACTAATATAAAGTGTGAAACTTATAGGTGGAATAGATAGAGATCTGAGCAGATATATAAAACAGAATGACATGAGCCCCCGTACATGGAAAAAGTAACAATTTAATCAATTACAGAAACAACCGTGATAATGTATTACATTAGGAAGATACACTTCTTTTTGAAATAAATCATTCACTGAATTTCAAAACACAAATATACTTATATAAATAGCCGATCTGTTTAAATGATAGAATTAGTTCATCATAGAATTGAGTGAACAATCGAAGTCATGGCCTTGTACAACTTCATAACCAGATTATTTCCGGTTCATTTCAACTTCACTGTGACTGTTATTCTTGGTCCTTTCCACTTTTCTTTTCACTTTTACAACTCTCGATAGTCTCGCCTCTTTTGGCCCTCAAACTTCATGTGGGTAGGTGGATATGTAAGTACGTGATACATAGATACTTCGATAGGTAGGTATGTGGATACGTCCCATGGAGCTATTTCACCTCCCAAAAATAAACAAAGAAGGGACCTAAATCTTCTGTCAGATATCCTACTGGGAATAGATCATTACTCCCCCTCGCATTATGTCAGATATCGTTCTGTCGGAATTCAAACAGATACCAAAGGCTATCTGGTCAAGCTAAACATGGCAGACCATAAACAAACCTAGTTTCATAAGATTAATGTACTTCCTAATGGCTGTTTCAACCTGACTCACATTATCACCACCCGAGACGTAACAGTTCTGTTCTCGTCTCAGTTACACAAATGAATGAATGAAATTCATTACATGGCTTAACTACGTTAATTCTAGCGAGTACACACTTTCAAGTCTTTAACATATATGAAATCTCACTTCATGGTTTAACAACATTAATTTCAGTCAATACGCACTCAAGTCTTTATCATACGTGAAAACATCTAAGGTCGTTGAATTCACACAGATTCTCTAAACTCATATCAACTAAGGTAAAGTATGAAATTCTGAGATAAATATTTTCCTATAACAATCAAGACAACACATTCAAACACTTCGTCAGACTTATATAAAGAATATCATTGTACGGATTCATATAGATGAACTCACACAGTTGTATTCATATCAAGAAAATTGATCTACGAATTTAAACAAATAAATTCATACAAATATAAGCAAATAAATCAAATAAATCGTTATATTGATATCAATGAATTACATGAGACTGGCGCAAAATGCCTTGTGTTTTCAAGCTTTGCTCACTTCTACCGCCAAAATCGTGTCCATCAACTTTCCAGACATCCGATCCCTTGGATAAATCTATGATGCCGCTAAGAAGAATGTCACAAACATAGTCCATGCAGCGAAATCAGCCCACTACAGTACTAAGATCACGGAAAGTTCCAGCTGCAAAGAGCTATTTGAGATTACTAACAAGCTAATGTCAAGGAACAAGTGTACACCACCTCCAGCTACCTTCTCTCTAGTTGACCTTCCAGACATGTTTGCAGATTTCTTCCGTGACAAAGTACAAACCATCAGAGATAAACTTGACAACACAATTTCAATTGACTCGTCGTCACCATACAGTTGTGATACAGAATTTCATCGGCAACCGTTAGCAGCATTTGAACCTGTCTCTATGGATTTAGTACGTACAATCGTGATGAAGAGTGCACCAAAGTCATGTGAACTTGATCCAATTCAGACATCGCTGCTGCTTGAGTGCTTAGATCCAATATTGCCTTCACTAACTGATGTTATTAATACCTCTCTCTCATGTGGGGAATTCCCATCATTTTACAAAACTGCCATTGTAAAGCCTCTGCTGAAAAAACCAACACTTGACCATAACAATTTTAAGAACTACCGCCCAGTTTCTAATCTCCCATTCATGTCAAAAATCTTAGAAAAAGTTGTTCTTTCCCAACTTGTATCTCATCTGAATTCAAACAGTCTTTTTAGCAATGTACAGTCTGCATATCGCCCTTGCCACAGTACTGAAACTACTCTTCTGAAAGTAGTCAGTGACCTTCTCTCTGCTTTGGATAGTGGAAAGATTACAGTCCTCACTCTCCTTGACTTGTCTGCAGCATTTGACACGATAGACCATGATATATTACTTCACTGTCTCCAGCATGTATTTGGCATTCACGATATGGCATTACTATGGTTCAAGTCCTACTTGGTCAACAGGACACAAATTGTGTCTGCAAATGGAAAACACTCCAGCCCAGTTGATCTATGTTGTGGTGTTCCACAGGGGTCTGTTCTTGGACCTGTTCTCTTCATTCTATACACTCAGCCACCCTCAAATGTCATAGATCATCATCCAGTGTCTCACCAATTGTATGCTGATGACACCCAAATTTACAAATCTAGCCACCCAGCTGAAGTTGAAGCTACCATCCAAGGCGTAGAGAGGTGCATTTCTGATGTGAAATCATGGATGACATGTAACAAGCTGCAGACGAATGATGATAAAACTGAAGCCATTCTGATTACAACACAAAGACTTTCTCATTCACATCCTTTACCTCAGACAATAAATATCAGCAACACCAACATTAAATTCACACAGTCAGTACGAAACCTAGGTGTTACTCTCGACAGTACTCATTGCACCAACATGTCATGAACATATGCAAGGCTGCATATCTTGAGCTGAGATGCATCAGCTCCATTTGCAAATATCTTTCAGTTGATGCCACTAAAACACTTGTGTGTTCCTTAGTACTTTCAAGACTGGACTATTGTAACTCAATTCTGTCTGGTTTGTCTCAATATCTACTCCAGAAACTTCAAAAAGTTCAAAACACAGCTTCTCGGATCATCCTTAGAGTACCACAATCAGAGCATGCCTCCCCCCTGCTCTGTACCCAACACTGGCTATCCATATGATCCAGAATTAAACACAAAATTTGTTCTCTGTGCTACGTTTCACTGACAGGCTCCAGTCCAACATACCTATCCGACCTCACCCATGTGTACACACCAGCAAGATACTTACGCTCCTCTTCTGACACTTGTATTCTCATTATTCCCACTATGAAAATGAAATCATATGGACAACGCTCTTTTGCATACCAGGGCCCAGCAACATGGAACGAATTGCCCACTGCACTTAGATACAAAGACACAGTGATCTCATTCAAGAGCGCTCTTAAAACTCACCTATTTCAACTGCAAGAACAGACTTAAAGACCTGATAATGTTTCCTTACCTTAAATATTTACAGCATGTTTTCTGTTTTCTAATTTCATGGTGTTTGTTTTTATCTTTGTAATCATTATATATGTTTTTTAAGTGTTGTCAAGTGTTGGAAAGCACTTAGAGCTTCTAAAGATTAGTCACTATACAAGTCCTCATTATTATTATTATTATTATAATTATTTACGAGTGAATTTCTTCTAAATTCAAACTCCTAGTCTCCTACATTTGTTTTCTCTTGCAGAAAAGTGTAGACTGACTAAAAATGTTGTGATGGGACAATCCGATTAAATATATCTCCCATCTTTAATAACTAGGTGCCAAATTGTAGTCTGCGTGACCTCTAGATTCCCAAATAACCAATTATGGAAAATCTCAAATCTGACAATTACTTTACAAAATCAAAGTTATCCCTATTCTTCCAGTCTGTCTGAATTGTTAAATAAACGAATACTTAATTAAGAATCGTTTCTGTCCTGACACAGCCATTAACAATCCGTGCATTATGGTGATTTAACACGCGCTGGTCCCCATGAATCTAATTAATCGTTCACCTGCCCAAATTAATGTGCTCTTCATAGATCGACAGAAATTTGCACCCTTACAGTGACGATAGCTGATTATGTGTATTGTGAAGATTCTGTTGTGTGTTATGGTTGGGGTGGGGTGCTCCCAATATTTTATTTAAACTATTATAGAAGTCCCACCCAGGCTTGAGTTTGTTTGGAAGTTAAATTAGTGAAAGATAGATGTAATGCTCTGAGCTCCCAGTGAGCAATGCCGACAGTTAAATGGTTAAACTTACAAAAAAGGGTGACATTCAATAGTCAAATGATTCAAATTTCCTAAGTACACTCCTTCCACTCGACCATTTAATCACTTGATTAGTAGTATGAGATAGATTTCCACCTGTCCTTGTATTCTACTCATCTGTGGTATTCTTCTCTCCTATTTCTCCCAATTCCTTCTCTTCCTCCCTGACTTTCTCCAAATTCCTTCTCCTCCTCCTCCTCGACTTCTCTATATTCCTTCTCTTCCTCCTCCACTTTCTCCTCCAGACTCCTTTTTGTCCTCCTCCACCTTCTCTCCACCGACTAGACTTTTGTTGACTCCGACTGTTCGGCTAGTCTCACTTCCGTCTCCCCTCTTGGAGACTCGGGACTCAACTGAACCGAAAGTTCTGTCCCTTAAAAAGCTTCCTGTGAAAACACAAGGATGGTACAACATTTTTCCTTAGCCCTGTCATCTCACACTGCACACTGCCTATCATCAGATAATGGATATTAAATTTCTTCGGTCACACATTCATTCACACCGAGATACCCATGCGTTCTTGAATGGTAAAACAAATGTCATAATACAGCACGGTATCAATTACTTCTTATACATACATCAATAAATTCTGTCACATCAATACATATTCTTAATCCCGTGATACTAAACAATACCATAATAATCAGATGGATTTCTTTACCTTACACTTATACAAAGTACACAAATATTCAAATATCCATGCTCTGATATACGCATATGTCCATAGTAACTAATCTTACATACTTCAACCAGCTTCCAAAATGACAATTCTAGCATGTGTAAATTCTAACATAACACATTAATAAATGTACTGGTTTACAACGAAGTAACCTAATAGCGAATTACAAAATTAATTCTGACCACAAGCTAGCAGTCTACATAATTCTCTACATAATAGTCAAGCCCATTTCTCAAATACGCATGTAAATGAAATACTACAAAGATTATTCTACATACTAGACAATGCTAGCAATTAAGTATACATACTACAAATAATTACAATTATGATGCCATAATATTCTGCAAAAATCGAGCAGATAACTTACTGACCTTTTCAAAGAGCTTTGTCTTTCCTTAGAATCTGTTTCTAAGTTTTACTGCCAAATTATGAGTGGCTTTCTCGGAGTAACCCTATTTGATCAGCAATCTTACCAGGAGAACTAACTTTTTGCTTATGAGTTATAAAAAGTTATAATTCAGATCTAAATTGTAATCACACCCTCTATCTCAATTCCGATTGGATGTCGCTGTGGACCAATCCAATCAAACTTACCAGACAATGTCCCTCTTGCTGTCTGTGAACGTGGGGACAGATGAGAACATACCCCGCTCCCCCCATGGGTTTCCTCTGATCTTAGGACTAATCTTTAACACCTAGGTGTGATGACTACAAGCCTTTGTCAAATGATGCCAGCAGTCGCCTACGCCAGCTCAAATTTCCGGTCCTCTGGCAGGTCACGGTAACCTTGCATAAGAAATTAACACTATCCCCACAGCAGTGTTTATACCTCAAACACATGGCCATGGTAATTATACATGACTTAACAGCTGGGGCTTAGCAAACATGACATGTATGATCTTATGTTTTTTTTATAACACACACATAGCCATTACAAAAACTGAGGACCACACGGCATATGGGTCAGTCATGACCAAATGTGTTATCCTTGTTGAAGAAAGTTTGTTATTATTATCATTATTATTATTATTATTATTATTATTATTATTATTATTATCATCATCTCTGTCCACGTGAATTCAAATATTTCCTTGACCAACATGGGTATGTGAGAAAGTTTGCCTTTAGTTTCCCATGTGTCGGTGTTTCTTCCCTGGGTGTTTTGGGGTTCTTCCTCCACCAAATATACTGGCTATCATGATCATTTTAACTTGAACAATGGCAGTAAACCCACAAAACCAGTCATATGTAATATTAGAAGAATATTTTGATTAAATGAGAATCATTGTTGTTTGCCAGTCATTTCTATGATTTATGCAGTCAGGTCTATCAGTTCATGAACATTGACACATTTAAACACTTTCAGACTGATGTATACATTCCCAGTAGTGATGTATCAAGCTTTGTTATCAGTTATAAAATGCCAAAAAATTATGCTTGAGAGACATTAGACAAACGGCAGGAAAACTACTATCAACTTTAGGGGTACTGCTGTTGTTGGTAGTCATTGCCACTGTAACTGCTGTTACTGTTTGTTTGCATATACTTCTATTGTTTGTTTACATATACATGTACTGCTATTGTTTGTTTGCATCTACTGCTATTGTTTGTTTGCATTTAAACCCCACACATCCAAACCAAGCAAGGACAGACTTGTTTTTGAATGTAGTCAATCAGCACATCATTAACAATGCATATCATCAATAAGGCGGGATTACTCCAAAATCTTGGATACACTAAGACAAGAGACTGCTTGAAAGCTTTAGGTAGTGAATAAAATAAAATTTGGAGAAATAAAGTAAAAGAAAAGGATTAGAAAGACAAAAGGATACATTATCAATAAATTATGGATAAGAATAACCATAAAACTATTCCTAGGAGTTTGAAGATCCAAGAACAAGACTAATATTCCATCTCTGAACATTGACGGTATATGCAAGGGTGACCCTTTACAAATGGCAAATATTTTACTGGTAATGACTTTTTGGAAATGTACCTCTAAACTTTAAGGACCTATAACTGTATCAGATTACACACAGTTCTGAGAATTTTGTCTTATCAGATGATGATAGATTTGAAATTCATTAAATATGTTTCACTTTCATTTCAAAATATTTGCAAAACATTGACATTAATAAATCAGTGGGACGTGATATGGTCAGCCCAATAATTTTAAAATCAGCAGCACTTGCTGTTGCCGAGACAACTGCATTCATATACAATCATAGTCTGAGGACTAGTAAATTTCCAAAATTACGGAAAACTGGTGGCAGAGGTGGAGGAAGAGGTTGACTTGGACAATATTCTTTGCTTTCAAATATTTCAGTTGCATGTGCTTGAGTGATTTCAGTATAGAAGCATTCCTGTGAAATTGCACTAACAACAGGTTAATACATGACTGCGGGGTTTAGATGAAGGAAAGTTAGTTGTAAAAAGCATTTGATCTTGCAGATCATGAATATCCTTAGAAATTAAAAATCTGTCAATGGAGTGATACAGCTTGCAAATGGATTGTCGCTTACTTGAATGACAGATTTCAAAAAGTGATTTTAAATGGACATGTATCTGAAAATAAAAGAATAAACTGCGGTATCTCTCAGACCTCTTGGTATTCTTGTCTACTTTTGGACTGATCATGCAAGTTTCTTTTCAAAGAAAAGAAACTCCTATGTTTGACTATGAAAAAAACATAAAGTGCTTCTTTCCAAAACAGTACTGTGTGACTTTTTATAACTACTGGTAGTTACATCCAGCCTCATTTTCATTAATGTAATATAATATTGGGAAATACATCTGATGTTAATACTAGGAAAATATTTTCATTGCAAAAACAAGTCTGTAAAATAATACTAGATGGGAAAACTGGAAACATGTTTGTTTTGGGTGCTTGAAAATTCCTACTTTTTCAAGAACAACATCACCCTTGAAAAGACAAAATTGATGGATCAAGTTTCTTAATTCCAATCCAAAGAAATATTTCAGACACTTTTCAGTACTCTGGTGTCATTGTCTGGAACCATAGGTATATTAGATGCATGAAAACTTAAGTCTTGATTAATAGCACAAGGCTTAGCCTCCTCCAGCAGCAACTTTTCTTGTATAACTGAGATTTTGGCCCTGAAAAGTCTTTATTATTATTATTATTATTATTATTGGCTTCTGTCCTTGACATCCCTGTCTGGTGGTCATATGAAAACTATAATGAGCACCTAGAGATCTTCAGGTTTGCTTTTGTGGGTTCAGTGCCATTTTTCAGCACATGATAAGGTATATTTAGCAGTGGGTGGGTGTCTGTGATTTAGTGTATGAAAATTTCAATTATGTTGACATTTTCAAAACTTGATGTATACATTTGTACCAGAAAGATGCATTATATGTATTGTAACACGTCTGTCACTCTCTGAGGATAATAATGTGGTGTGGTGGGTGGGTGGGTCAGGGTCTAAAACATGCATTAACTGTGTGTGGACTTTGTGTTAGTGAACCATTACAGTTGCTCCTGTTCATACATTTTCACAACTGATTTAGCACATTAACCCCTGGTGCCACGTAAACGCGGCAGGAGGTAGTAGCCTATTTCCGAGTTGAGTAGCATCAAGGTCATGTGTGATACACAAAAGTGGGTGGTATTATAGAAAGGTAGACAGATGTAGCTTTACAATGACACCAAATAATCTGGATGTTCTAGTTGCACTACAAAATATAGAGGGAAAAACGTAATTTTTTGGACCCAAGTTTTTTCCACCCAAAATTCGCCTGAGATCGGAATCCGATTTTGTGTCCAGATTTTTTACTTTTTGGCCTCAGATCTAAGGCAGACCGGTCTGAACTGCACACAGACAGGCGAACCTTTGCAAAAAGTAGGATAAGATGGGCATTTGGAATAAAGAGTGGTCTCGATACGAAAATGATGAGTTCATTAAGCAAAAAAGAAAAAAGAACTCCACCTTTTACCCTTCTGCTCATGCATAGGCAAAATAGCCAATGAAAAACAATGTTTCTAACACAACTAAGCATTTGATTAACCGAAAAATCTCTTGGAGGTCAATGAATTAGGATGTATTCAGAAATAGCCCCCGAAATTTGTTTCCTACTCGCATTTCAGGCGAAAACGACAAAATCCTCCAGGGGTTAATGTATTAACTGCACCTCCTCAGTGTTTTCTGTAAAAGGGACATTTCTTTGAATATATTACTACTTTACAAAGAGACATTTTTGGTTGATGGTAAGAATTTCACATGGATTGGAGGAAAGTTTAACATCAGTGGTCCAGTGCTTAATCTGTATATTGAATAGGACACTATTCAGAGAAGATATTATTTGAAATTTGACAGAACTTTTAAAATACATAGAAGCTCTTTCCTTGTAACATTTTTCTAGTTGATAAAGTAGAGTCTATTCCTAAGTTTTTTTACATGTATTTGAAAAAGGAAAGCTAACCCTCACATGCTGGACTTTTACATTTCCAGTCCAAAGTGGGGTTAGCTTGTCTTGTGTCCTTAAGCAAGACAGTTTAATGCATTACCCAATAAAACTAAACCACTAGGCAAAACTAACTTGTAGGGCTGAGCCCAACCAAGCCAAAATTGTTGTGCCACAGATGTACACCAATAATTGTTGGTTCACCTGGCTACATAGAGATGGCCATTAGAGCTTTTAGTAGGGTCCTGTATCCATCATTTGTCTTGTGTCTTGTATCATTTATCTGTTAAAAATTGCTATTTTAAACATAATCTCATAATTCAGTAGATTGATTTTGACTAAATTTGGCACAAACCATATTGGCATGAATGCAGACATGCCTACTGTCCCACATTTTGCGGATTAGTCCCACCAAAATGCCCAAATTTTCCTTTGCGTCCCGCAAATACGCATTTAGTGTTGAAAATCCACAAAAGTGGGGATAAAAAATCCGCATTCATAAAATATGCTATCACTGACCAGAACAAGAAATCATCAAATCATGCATGATAGTTTAAAATAGTCATTGCAAACATGTGTGCTCTGAGGCACAGGTTCATAAAATTCGGAGTATCTGCCCATGAATCAAGGGGTGGGGGAGTCTCTAACATGTAACAATATAACACATTGTTGCCGGTTAGACCCCCCCCCCATCCCTTGAATCATGGACGGATACTCCTAATTTTCTTTGTAATGAACCCCTGTCCTTTGAGGCGGTCCTAATACAAAAATCTTCATTCACAGATTCTTTTACATTCTGTTTACAATGAGTTATTTTTTATTCTGGACAAAAAATTTATGGCTTCTAAAAAACAATTGGATATCAATGAAAGTAATTCAAAACTTACATAAAAACATGCTCAATGTTTTTGTAAAGAATACACTGATGAGTATAAATTCTTGAAGCCAGGAAAAAATGCAGACACAAATGCTTTCTGCAACATCTGTAATTGTGAATTTTCAATAAAGTTTGGAGGAATGTTTGATATACACAGCCACGTTTCAGGAAAGAGGCATTCCGACTTTGAAAAAGAAGTTAAACGCTCTAAGAAAATTGTTGGATTTATTTTTATTATAGTCTGGATCTAGTGTGACTTCATCTTCTCTGCCTAAGTCTGATGTAATTAGAGCTGAAGTTACGTTAGTAGATATCATTACTGAACTCAATCTGCCTATAAGCACACTTGATACATTTTCAAAGGCTTTTAAAATTATGTTTAGTGGCTCTGACATTGCTAAACAATTTCAGTGTGGTAGAACAAAAGGAACTGCTATTGTTAAAGAAATAGCGGCCAATACTACATTAAAATTAGCTGAAAGAATGCGGAATTGCCCATTCACTGTTTCTACAGATGGAAGCAATGATCAAGGAAACTTCAAGATCTTTCCTGGACTTGAATTTTGTATATTTGTATATATTGTGAATAGGTGGGTACTGGGTTTTATACAAAAATATTTATTATAAATATGCATTACTGGTATTTAATGATGTTTTGAGAGAATATATTATGTTTATTCACACTAACATACTTATGTTCCTCATTTTCATGTTCTTTCCCTCATTTTTGGTGGTGGCATCCCTCAAAAACATTTTCTGGGGTAGGCATGTCTGTGAATGGCTTCCAAATTTATGCAAATAATGCCAGTCCACTGTCAAATATGGCTGCCATTACTTGTAATAAGCATTTAAATGACTTAGAAATTAATCAGATTTGAAAGAAAGCATTCTCGCACAATGATCTTTCAAGTTTGTACAAAATGATACAAATCCACTTTCTGATATGGTCACTGTTATTAAAAATAGATCAAAGCCACTGCTACTGTACCACATAAAAAGTTTCTGTAGACTTTTCTTCAAAACCAGTGAATAGAATTTGACAAAACTTGAGAGATAGCATCTGGACTTGAAGACCTTTCAAGCTTTTACATTTGATGCATAACTGTCTTTATATGGCCAATGAATGAGTTCTCAATGAACATTCAACATAATTTGACTAAATAGGACAGAAAGTATCCTGGTATAAGGTTTAAAATTATAACAATTAACACTGATCAAATGTGGCCACTGTTGGTAAAAGAGAAAAAGAAATTAATATAACTTGTTCTCAACTTAGAACTGACAAAAAGCATTCCAGCTTGATGATCTTTCAAATTTAAGTAAATGATGTTGATCCATTGTCAAGTATGTTGCCATTACTAAAAAACAGAACTATCTTCAAATTACTTCTCCAAAGCTGCTGAATAGAATTGAACAAAACAAGATAGAAAGCAATTCGTGGCATAAAAGACCGTTCAAGTTTGTACACAAGCTGCTGATCCACATCAGATATGCCTATGCTGCTGAAACTGAAGACTTTCGAAACAAATTATAATGAACCACCACACAAAATTTAACCAAATTTGTCAGGACAGAAAGTATCCTGGCATAGAGAGCCTTCAAATTTTTACAGTTGCTGCTGATCTGCCATCAATTATGGTGACAAAAAAATTCGGCAGAAAAACCTTAACTTGTATTTGATTGTATTTGACAGAAAGCAGTGTTACAATGTGAGCAAGGGATTGCAGTTTACTGTCCTATGTTCCATAGAACTTGACCTCTGTGCACACAATCATTGGGCTTGCTTTTTTTGTCGGAAATTTGTTTTTGATGAGTATGCCTTATCTTTTTTTTTGGGGTGTACGATGAATTGTTCTTCCATGTAAAAGTTTAGCACTAGCAATGACCAGTGTTGCTAAAATGCAATTAAATCTGTAAGATGGCACTATACATTCATTTTAAAACAATATAAAACAATATATTTAGCAATCAGACCATGAGAAGTTTTTTAGTAGTTCATGCAATTGCAATGTAATGTCATTGTCTATGCATTCTATACCATATGAAGTAGTTTTTAAATAAAGCATCTTGATGACCTAATTTTCTTGACCAGAAGATCTTGCATTTGGTTGTTTGTCAGATGACAGCCTGTTGAGTGTTCTTGTGTATGTTAGCTCGCTGGTTAGTGCGCTGGACTCTTATGCAGGATTTCCAGGTTTGATTCCCAGACCAGGTTAGGTGAGCTGAAATTTTATACCCATAGGCAAAGCACTTAAATTACTGAACAAAAATTGACTAAATTAGCTAGGCAAACACAACCCAAACAGAAATGTAGTTATTTTTTTAATGCACACCAATAAAGAGTAGAAGGAGACTCTGATTTGGAGGAAAGTTCTCAGATGTTATTATTCACATGCATGAAGCAGTGATACCATTCAACCATTCAAGTCTTCCTTAGATGTCAAATTGTTCCTATTACCATATCTACTTTAAGTCAAACTGCAAGCAACATAGATCCCTATCTGTCATAGCATAATGTGTTTGCATATCAGGGTATATGTTGTTTGTCCTGCTGATTACTTCTAACAAACTGCACTGACTCAGATCTGCTGGGTATGAACAGTTTGCAGTTAGACTCATTTTAAAAGTGAATATATATGGTAGATCTTTAACTTCTTCCTAAAATCTTGCCTTAGCTTGTCCCATGCAATTATCTTTTTCTGATCAGTTTATTGGCTATTGGTAAGCATTAGTGTCCAGTGTTACAACTCTGTAGCCTTATAAGTAACAGAATAGAGCAAAAACTAACAAGTTTTGTAAAATTCAAGTAATAATTGATTTCCCTAGAATACAAATTGAAAATTTACAAAGAACTTACAGTATTGTGCATTAAATCCCAAAAGTATGAAGTTCCAATAGAAGTCCAGTGGTATTCCAAATAAATTCTGATATTAAATGTGTTGATGTGCCCTTAGTCTCAAATGTGCTAATGTGCCAATGGCCTGGATTGTGGTGATGTTAACAGTCTCTTGCTGTATTACAGCAATATAATCCAAAATGCCCATGTCTGAATTCATTATAATTCCAAATTAATTTTTTTGTCCAAGAATATTGTTGAGCACTTTGTAATTCCAGTGAATAATTTAAATAATTATATCTATCAAAATAAAAAGTGGAAAATAACAGTAAGACTGATTCTGCTTCAGATGTTAAGGCAAGAATGAATGATTCTTTGGTACACAAGATTATATACCTCCTCTACTTGCTCTAGGTTGCAATTACCATTTTCTGGAAACACTCTGTCAACTTAATGGGAAATTTCCATTCTGGAAGCTTCAAAGATCAGAATCAACACTATTTTTAACTCAAATTGACGTAAACATGTTTACAATTAATAATGATCTGAATATTTAATTCACAATCATAGATAAAAATTAGGTATGTATTAACGTTGTTTACAAAGTAAATCTCACTGGTCAGGTACACCCTTAACTTGATTTTGGACAAATGTCAGTTACAGAATACAGATATACATGACAAATCATCATGGAGAAAAGCCAACAAACAATATAAATTAACTCATTAACCCCTGGAGGTTTTGGTCGTTTTCGCCTGAAATGCGAGTAGGAAACATATTTTGGGGGCTATTTCTGAATACATCCTAATACATCAACTTCCAAGAGATTTCCGGTTAACCTAATGCCTAGTTGTGTTAGAAACATTGTTTTTCATTGGCTATTTTGCTTGGGCATGAGCAGAAGGGTAAATGTTGAAGTTCTGTTTTGGTTTTTTTTTTTTTTTTTGCTTAATGGACCCATCATTTTTGTATTGAGACCACTCTTTACTTCAAATGCCCATCTTATCCTACTTTTTGCAAAGGTTCGCCTGTCTGTGTGCAGTTCAGACCAGTCTGTCTTAGATCTGAGGCCAAAAAGTCTCAAATCCAGACACAAAATCAGGTGGAAAAAAATCGGGTCCGAAAAAATTACTTTTTTCCTTCTGTATTTTGTAGTGCAACTAGAACGTCCAGATTATTTGGTGTCATTGTAGAGCTACATCTGTCTACCTTTCTATAATACCACTCACTTTAGTGTATCATACATGACCTTGACGCTACAGAGCCGGGAAGTAGGCTACTACCTCCTGCCGTGTAAATGCGGCGCCAGGGGTTAATGAGTTAAATACACATAACATCAATGAAATGACATTATAAGGTATATAGTGGTATAAAGTTCAATTGATATTGCAAATTTTGGGGGCCATGATGGTTTATTGGTTAGTTTTCTTAACTCAGGACCAGAAAGTTGCAGGCTTGAATCCTGCCAGGACCTTATCTCTGGTCAAGGCAATTAAGTTCTCTTAGCATGATATAGTCTCTAATATTTTTGTGTGCCATTAAACACCAATCATACAGTCATTTACCAAACTGAAACAAAAATCAGTTAAAAAATTGAACCTTTAGCCTTGAAGTTCTTTTCTTAGACTATGCTATTTTTTAATCATATAGTGTTTATATTTCAAAAGCTTGACCAAATATAGTATTTAACATACATAAAAATGTGAACCATAACACTGAGTCTACATTACATTTTTTACACTGAGTTGATCACACTGACTACTGTATAATATTTGGGAATAATAATTTCCTACTTACCAGTAATAGCTATCACAAGCATGTTTAGCGAAGCTTAATTTTTACAGTGTTGATCATATGACATAAAATTCCAGTTTGTGTAATCTGTTATGTCATAGGAAATCAAATATGTTTTAGAAATATAGTAAATATTTGTTTGATACTAAAAGTAGTTAAGTTCCAGTTAAACGTAAGCATTTTACATAGGTCTAGTTGCCATAGGCAATGATTACATTATTTTAAGCAACATATAGGTACTATATGCAGACTAGGTTGTGAAAACTGGGCCAAAGTAATTAGTGTATGCCAAGTGAAAAAAAATTCTGGAGTTTTTTTTCTTCTTCCCCATATTACTATAGTAGCTTATGTGCATTGCCATTGTTGATTTTATGTCTGTAGAAGTGGTAATTGCTTACTGCACATGGAGGTTCCATAATTACTGTAGGGAAATAACATGGTCTTATGATTCCCATTAGTGAGTGTAACAGGAGGCTTAGCTTTGACTAATTGTGAAAGTTGGTAATTTTCTTTCATTAGTACATATAGCTCCATGAGTATGTGTCCAGTATTAATATATGACTCTAATTAGACCCTTGGGAGTTTTATCACAACTTGTAATTAGAAGCTTGCAGCTGAGGCCTTTACGACACATACATGTATGTTAGGCTTTGTTCCAACAAGCACTGAGAAGTAGAGCAAGCTTGCCAGGAATAGATAATATGAAAGGGGATGTCACTACTAAGTTCTAACCAGCCATATATGCTGGGACAGGGCTAAGTGATGTCAACAAAAGCAAATATACATTTTAATTGCATAGTAAATACAAAATTACAGTATTTTTGACTGATAAAAATGAAAATAATGTACTAAAAGTATGTCCTAGGGACATATTTCACTCTGGTTCAACCAGGTCTTGAGTATTGCTCGTCTGTGTGCAACCCACATAATAAAGATCTAATAAATAAGATAGAGATGGTTCAGAGGAGAGCTGCTAGATTCACCACAAATAAATATCGTAACACTAGCAATGTCAGTGCAATGTTGAACCATCGCCAGTGGGAATCACTTGAATCCAGGTGAACCAAGGCCCAGCTGACCATGTTGTACAAGACTGCGAATAACCTAGTGGACATAACAGCCAACAAATACCTCACCCTGGTATATAGCCAAACTAAGGCAAACCACAGGAAAAAGTTCCAGTTAAAGTTAGCATTGACAAATTGTTTCAAGTTCAGCTTCTTCCCATGTACAATAGGGACTTAGGGACTTGGAACAAATTACCATCAATAATTGCAGAAGCTCCTGACTTGGTATCTCACAAGCAGGAGCTTTTCAGAATCACATTCTAATGAACTAGTCAGCTACAGGTTAGACCTATTGATTCTCAGGGCTATGCCAGTTGAGGTTCCTTATCTCATCGCCGCAACGGTAGCTGGATTGGTCTGAGTATGAAGGGATGAAAACGTACACTGACACTCTTATTTCTGCCTTTCCTATCATTACTCTTCTGACTGTCCTATCACTTCTGTCTTTACTTTATCTTTGACCACACACCACCCATTGCTTAATAGTCAAGTGTAACTGCGTCATCGTATTAATAGATATGTAAATTGATAGATATATCCCTCATGTGCATTTCACTAATACGGTATAACTTGTCTTGAGAGACCACACACCCTCTGTGAACAAAAATGTAATGTTAAGACAGGTGGTGTGTGTGTGTGTGTGATTTGGATTTTTAACATAGCTTTAACAACTTTTCAGTCATATTGCTACGATGTCTGCAGTGTGGCAGTTTATGGTGATGTCTAGCACAGGGGCATCATGCCGCAGACATGTAGCATGATATCCCACCCAGTCACATTATCCTGACACCAGGCAGACCAGTCCTAACACTAACCTCTTAATGCTGAGTGCCAAGCGAGGTAACTGTTAGTACCATTTTTGTAAGTCTTTGGTATGACTAGTTTGGGGATCGAACGACCTCCCGCATATGAGGCGGACGCTCTAACCACTAGGCCACTGGAGTGGTCCAGGTGGTCTCTAAAAAAGATGCCAGTATATATTAGAACAA